>APFE031525433.1:8162-43927 GCA_000404065.3 Pinus taeda | reverse complement strand
TCTTGTAAACTGAGTAAAAGGAAGATTCTTGGATTAAATTATAATTCTACTCGTGTAGCAACTTGCAATAGTTAATTAAGTAAAATTGACTTAGGAATTCAAGTTGGAAGTCTATCTAGAGTCATGTAGAGTGATTCCTAAATTTTAGGGGCTCGGGTTGAGTTCTTTGGAGTTGTAATTATCTAACCCATTCTAACTGAGTTATAGTCAACTAAACTAGTTCTAACTATTGGAGGAACTAATATTGGAGTAGTGCACCAGTGCATCACCAGTACCACACCAATTAATTGAAGATTCACTCAAAACTAATTCATGCATGTCAGTTCAGGTGAAGACCCAGTTGAGATTAAAGCTTAGGGACAATGTACTATTAGTTGTATAACTTTCTGAGTCATACAAATGGTGCATGCAATCAGTTGAGAACCTATGTTTGGATTGCGCAGTTATGGAAAGTAGATTTCCCAATTAAATATGGTTGAGTCCTCTAGGAATTGCATAAGGAAGTAGGGGCGTAGAAGACAACAGAATTGGTTAAGTATTGGCTTGAGCTAGTGATGAGCCCCAAAAATGGATAATTATATGGGCTCATTTAGCCTCCTAATTCGACGTAATCCACCATTCTAATTATTTTATTGCATGTTTTTTATTATATTTATGCTAATAGAGTGAATTGGGAGTCATTATGCCAACAAGTCTAATGTGTGCTTTATGCAGTATTTTTGGTCAATTTGGAGACAAAATCAAATGTTTAAATGAGCACTTGGCAGCCAAATTCATGGAGAGGATTTTTAGGAAGGTGTCCCCTTCATTTATGAACCCTTATCTCGAATTCTCCATCAAAAACTCGGAGCACAAGGGGCAACCAAGTGAGTCAAGTAGGACTGCTGTTAACTGCAAGCTTTGGCAGTCGAGTCCCTAAAGTTTAGGAGGACTGTTGGGGTCCTCAATTTGTATAAATAAGAAGGCTTAGGGCCTCATTTCAGTTAGCTAGTTTATAGTTTGATTTTGGTGAATTTTTAGTCAGATTGTAGTTAGATTTTAGTCATTAGGTTAACACTCTAATGTTGCTTTGTTTTTTCTCATTTGTGGATCTTTTCTTGTAAACATTTCTATGACATGGTTATTTTCTGAATAATGGAGATCAGTTTCATTTTGCTTCAGCTCTGAGCTTCTTTTAGGAGCCTGTAGCTCTTGGGGTTGGGCCCAACCCAAGTGCCAAGGCTTCCTTTGGGTATTGTTATTTGTTTTTAATGTTTTTGAAAAATAATTTCTGTTAAGTAGATTAAAATCTTGCTTGGTTACCTAGATCGTTGTTGATGATTAAAAATGATTTTCATGTTTAGATTGATTTGATAGGTTAATAACAGAGAAGATCTTCAGAAAAAGGCTATCAAGCACCTTTGATCTCACCTCTCCCTCAATGGGACCATGAGCTGGGACCAAGGTGTCCTTGCCGCCAGCAAAAACACTGTCTTTGCTTCATTAAGCAATTATTAGTGTTAGATTCTCATTTGCAAAAGTTGATACCAGTTGTGGTTACATGCTCAGGTTCAGGATTTCTTAGTTTGCATAGCTATTTCACATTATTTCGTTGCAAATAAACTTCGATTCATTTTCTGTGCTGTTATTTACGACATATTAGGTTAAAGTAGCTAGGTCCTTGATTTTCCAAGTCTTTGTTCTTTCAGTTTGAGAAATAACTTGCAGAGCACCTGTAATACCTCTCTATCTACCCATACTCCATCAAACCCACCTGCTCGATCCTCTCACTCAGATTCTTGCCTTACATTTGCCACACTCCCTCGCTTTGCCCTAATTTCCATACTTTTGCGCAACATTTCTCTACCCCTCCTTAAACAAATCCAACCATCCTCACCACTCCTCGGCTCCCTCCACCAAATCATGGACCTCCTCACATCCTTATCTCACCTCCATACCCACTTCTTCACTTTTCTTCCTCCATCAACCCTCCAAAATCCCCTTTTTGAACATCTTGTAGAAATTACAGAACATCTTGTGGAACCCTTGCAGACTTCCTATAGAAGCTCACGAAAGCGGTTTCTTGATATTTGAACACTGTGAAACTCTCTGGAAGGGTGCTAGGGACCCCTTAGGCCCTCTTCCAACCTTCCCAACCTCCTGTAAGCATTCCCTTTTGCCAATTCACTTCTTCACAATAAAAAACAGTTAAAGCACATGCATGATAATTCTGACAACTTACTCAAAAATACAAAAAGATGTTTTTTTTCTTCAGATTTTAATGTAGAAGTAGCTTAGACACATGAATTTTACCTTCCTATAATTCAATGGAATCTCTTTCAATAGATTTCGTCCTCTTTCTTGTATCAGTGGGGCTAGCTGGTAAAATTAGGTTTTGATAGGATTTGCATTTCCTTTCAGCTTTTCAGTTTCTTTCTGAAAATAGATCAGCCTCCTTTGAGTTACCTTTCATCCATCAACTAAAAAGCTTCTTCTAAGAGCTCATAGAAGTTGGCTTATGCTCCTAGCAGACTTGTGCCAGCCGACCAAGTGAAAGTTGCGACAAGAGCTAGTACTGTGCATACAGCACTGTCGCTTCCAAGTTTGTTACGAACTACCGGGTTGATAAAAGTAAATAAGGGAGTCCTAGGAGTTGCAGCATTATTTTTGCAATACTAGAGCCCACCATCTTTTTGGTGACGTTACCGGGGAAGAATTAGAGTATTGGTGATTGCTGCTTTTCTTCTATTTTCTACTACAACGTTCTACTAAGTAGTTTATTTCAGCAAGAGTAGAGTAGTTGTTTCATTTCCATTCTGCAATTTCATTTCTACAAAAGTAGATTAGACATTTCCTACTTTCATTTCATTTCAGCAAGCGTAGATTAGATATTTCCACAATTTCAATTCCGCAATTTCAATTCTGCAAGCGTAGATTAACATTTCAATTTCGTAATTTCAATTCTGCAAGTGTAGATTAGCATTTCAATTCCGCAATTTCAATTCTGCAAGCGTAGCTCATGATTTCATTCTTGGAATTTCATTTAAGCAAACTAGATTAGTCCTTTCATGCTTTCATTCCAATTCCGCATTTTCATTTCAGCAAGATAGATTTTAGTTAGTTGTAGTTCAATCTATTTCAGTTTTGCAAGTAAAAGCAAAAAAAAAGCAAAAATCAACCAAAAAGATTTCCTTTCCTGCCTTGTAGGAGTAGAGATAAGTCAGAAAAATGTTTGCACACCACCCCCCCACTGCTTCACACAACCAAACTTCTCCCTTCTTCGATGGCTGTGAGTAAGAAGAACCCCTAGGTGGACATCAAGACATATTTGAAGAACCTCTAGGGGAGAAGAAGAAGGAAACATTCCTCTGGAGCAAATGGCTACAAGCAAAAATGTTGGGAGAAGTACCTTATCCAAAAACAAATTTTCAAATCAGATGGAAGATTTCAAGAGTGATATGAGGCAGTTTCTTGCCATGCAACTGGATACCTTGCAGATCCAAAGGAAGCAAGAGGAAGCCAAGAGGGCTTTGGCCATATTTTGTCACAGGTGCACTAGAAAGCATCCAAGGAATGAATGTCCATTGCACTGCATCAAAGTGTGTTTTGTCTGTGAAAGAGACCATCCTACGAATCAATGCCCTTCCTTGCCCGGGCTTAAAGCTGCATATCAGAGGGCTAAAGGAGCTACTAAACCACTCTATTATATGAACCAAAGGAGGCCACATGAACCCATACCTTACCAGCAAGGAATGCAAGGGACATCCTAGACCTATTATAACCCCTATCAAGCCACTTCCATGCCTTCTTGGGGTCCCCTTGCTCATCCTTCCTGGTCCACACCCCCTCCTTAGTCATATCCTCCTCCTCCTCAATATCATGCTCCACCAGCTGCTCATGCATTTCACCCCTACTCTTAGCCACAGCCTCAGTGGAATGCACCTCATCAGAAGTGGAGGCCCCGGTACAACTCTCCTCCCACTTCTTTTCCTCCACCACCTGCCCAACCACAACCCCATTCACATCCATCTCAAATATACTCAACTACCCATATGACCATTTCCAAACCCGCACATTGGAGTAGCTCCACTCAACTGTAATGATGAGGCACAACATGTCCAAACAACTCCTCTTGAGCTCAATGATATTCACCATAGCTCAGGAAGAGTATTGCAAAACCGAGATTATATTGATAGCATTGGAGGACCACATCCAGCAGAAGAAGATTCCAAAGAGGAGATCAAAGCACCATGGGCTGCACTTAATGAAGAAAAGACATCAGAATTAGAGATCGAGAGAGCTCCCTCATGGTTACCATCAAATCCTCCATGTATTCAAGAGAAAAATCAGCAAAAAGAGGAAGATTTGAAGGTCATGATAGAAGAAGATATGGAGAACAATCCAGATCAGCAAAAGGACCAAGGATATCAGAGCTATATTAAGATATGGTTTCGGAAGGTCACTAAGTTGCAGCAATACTCTCTTCCTCAGCTATGCTTGATCCCTTCAAAGTCAAATCATTTGGTCTCTGATACCTGTCAAAGCATGCATTTCAAGCCTCCACATCATTTTTTCTCTAATCTTGATGTGCACATGGCTCCATCGGAAGTATTCTTATACTTGAAAATGATTTTGTTTTTCAAGTAGGGTAGGGTAAAAAAAAAAAAAAAAATTGAAAATAAGAGGAAAATAAAAATCTAAGGTGAAAACCTCCTCGGAGGTGCCTCAAATTGGCTCATTGATTGAAAACCTCCATGAGGTAGTCAATGGGTTGGAAAGAAGAGAAAATAAAAAGAGAATAAGATCCCTGGGTGAAAACCTCCCTTGGAGACGCCCAAGGCGGGCAATTAGGGTGAAAACCTCCATGAGGCGCCCTAGTTGTTTTCAAAATATAAAAAAATAAAGAGAGAAAAGAAAGAATAGAAGAGAAAAAGAAAAATAAACCTAATTTCCATTGAATAATTGCAGGTTGCATCAAAGACGTTGCAGGTTAAGAGGATCGCTTAAAACAAAGACGGAGGAAGTTCTGTGCCTTCTACAGCAAGTTCTGTGTCTTCTACAAGAAGCCTCTAAACAAGCCAAAATTGATCTCCGAAGAGGACCCAAAGGCTGGGAATATTTCCATGAGGCCTGCAACCATCCATGTTTCCATCCCTCACCCTTCTCCATTATTTTTTCCATCTCATTGTGCTTCTTTCCTGAAAATTGTGTTTTCTACAAGAAGTTCCTGTAGAAATTACAGGAAGCTAGAAATGGATTTCAAAAAGGCAGTTTGGTGAACATGATAGCTTCCTAAAGGGCCGATAAGTTCTCCTACAATATTCAAACCTCTCTCCCACCAATTCCAAGTCTACATTATAGCCCAAGCTCATTTTTTTCTTACTATGCAAAAAACTGTAGAATGCTTTGAAGCAAAAATACATGGTGCTGAAATTTGTTTTTTCCCTAACTTGAAAACCATGCATCCATTTGAAAAAATGTTTTATGGAGAGTAGTATAGGGATGATGGCAACATGCCCAAGCAATTTCAACCAATTCTGGTAAATGGTTTCCAAGAAATCAGCCTCCATCACCTTCAGCTGTTTTTGTATTTTCATCTGTTTCAAAATCTGTTTCATGGGGAGATGCATATGGGTGATAGTAGCCTAGCCAAGCAACTTCAGTCGATTTTGATGCACGGTTTATGAGAAATTGACCTCTGTAATATTCAGCCATTTTCTGTTTTTCTCGATATCCGTGCATCCATTGACCACAATTCTACTATGGGAGGTGCATAACAATGATAGAAGCATGCTTAGAAAGTTTCAAGTCAATCCGATCTATCGTTTGAGAGCTTTGGAGAAAACAAGTCGTTTTCCTGCAAAAATCCAACATTAGCAGCATGAGGGTGCAAATCTAAACGTGGAAATAGATTCCTGCAGCTTAGATCCAGCCAGAGGATACCTGCACAAGAAAAATAGCCACTTATTAGTAACCAAACCAGCATGCATCCACAAAAACAAATGCATGTAGCAGAAGGAAAGGCCACAGCACTTCACAACAACCACATTTGACTTCCAGGTACGTCACTAAACTTGTTCCTCTGTTGCATGAATGTAATTTGAAAACTGCGTGAACAATGAGGTGGTTGTGATTAAAAATGCATTGGTCAGCTAATTGGCCACCCTCATCCAGTTCAAACAGCGCTCGGTGGGTGCAATCGACATGTGTGCTCAGCCATCTCAAGAAGAAATCTGGAAACAGGTAGTGGTGACCATTTGAACTCCAACGTAATTGATGGAAGTGATTACATGCAGAGAACATACAGTCATAATAACACTGCAGTAGGGACCAACAGTCTGCATGCGGCCAACGTGCACTTGGCCAGCTCACCCTCCATCAACAGAAGTTTTCATAAGCAGCCAATCGAACTCATCTTTGAAATACTCTCACCACTGTTGTTTCCAGTTTATCATTGTCCTTGCAGCTGCAAAAAGCTCCCTACCACCTCCTTAGCAACAACCCAATATTTCACGGCCATTTTTCAAAACCCTCCTGCTTATCGGCATTCTATAGGAAGCACTGTTTCATTCTATAGGAAACGAGAGCCTTCTACAGAAAGGCTTCTACAGGAAAAGCATAATAGCTACGGAGCAGGAAAACCTAGGATTTTCATTGAATTTGGAGCTTCAAACGAGGTAGGCTTGAAAAAACTCCTCTATGCATGGTATGTTTGTGGAAGGTGGTAAATTGAACAACATCAAATTGGAAAATCAGAGGAAAAGTCTGCTTGCACATTGAGAAAAGTGAAAAGTCTACCTGCATATTTTCTGAGTTCTACACAGTTCTTTTTTTCCCTCTACATTCGAAGTCTATCTTTTTCTTTCTCACCTTCTTCTGAAAAGAGAGATGCAACCATAGGAGCTAAGCCTATGTGAAAGATTGAATTTGCAAGACTGTCCACTTTCTGAAAGAGAAAACTGTGTTATTTGTTCTCTGATATGTAAAAAAAAAATGATTTCTTTTCAAAAATTAAGAAGCAAATTCAGGTTGGAAAAGTTTGAAGAGAGGAAAAATTGCAAGTTGTTGTTGTGAAAAACACAAAAAAATCTAGGAACAGTAACAAGTTCTACAGGAGCGGTAGTGAGCTGTTTTTTTAGAAGAAAATACGGTTTTTGCGAAATTTTTGGCTTCATGAGGTAGGTTCCATGCATACCCACCTTGATTATCAATATGTGGAAGGAATGATATCATTTTAAGGAAGGATTAAACCTAAAAAAGAAGAGTAATGGTATTCAAAATTTTTTACTGTTTCTATAAAAAAAAAAAAAAAAAGAACACAAACAATTTTATCTGTTGCATGTTTCTGCAAAAGAAGTGATGCAATTTTAGTGAAGAATTAAGTTTAAAGGAGAGAGAACACAGTAAAAAGGCTGAGAAAACCAATGGTGAAGGAACACGAGACAGGAAAGCACAAAAAGGAAAGAAAGAAAAAGGGAGAAAGGGTCAGATTGCTGAGCCTAAAACAACAAGAGTAACAACGGCACAAACACCCAGGGAAAAACGATTGTAGAGTAGAGCAGACAGGATTGGAAAGGTCCAAATAAAGGAGGGCACAACCAAGGAAACCACACATAAACTAAAAGGAAAGACACATCCAGCCAAGCAAACCGAAACAATTGACACAGGACTTTCTATAGGAAGCATGAAAATAGAACAACAAGAGGAAAAATCACCTGAGATTTTGGCTAGGGAGGCAGCAGCCATGCTAGATGCCTTAAGCACACCTCCAAAACAAAAAGGGAAGAGAAAAATACAAACATCCACGTACTTTAAGGCTAGGAAAAGGACAAGAATTCAAACAAGAAAAATAGGAGGAACAGTGGAAGGACATGGACAAGAAGGAAGAATTTTATGGCACACATGAGTAGACTACACGAGAAACTTGGGATGACAAGGAGGCCACCAGGGCCATCAAATATGAAGAGATGGATTAGTTGCTTAGAGGATGAGAAACACTTTCAGTAGGGGGGTGATGATAAGCCCCAAAAATAAATAATTGTATGGGCTCATTTAACCTCCTAATTCGACTTAATCCACCATTCTCATTAGTTTATTGCATGATTTTGATTATACTTATGCTAATAGAGTGAATGGGGTTAGTCATTATGCCAACAAGTCTAATGTGTGCTATATGCAGTCTTTTTGGTCAATTTGGAGATAAAATCAAAGGTTTAAATGAGCGCTTGGCAGCCAAATTCATGGAGAGGATTTGTAGGAAGGTGTCCCTTTCATTTATGAGCCCTTACCTCAAATTCTCCAGCAAAAACTCGGAGCACAAGGGGCAACCAAGCGAATCAAGTAGGATTGTTGTTAACTGCAAGTTTTGGCAGTCGAGTCCCTAAAGTTTAGGAGGACTGCTGGGGTCCTCAATTTGTATAAATAAGAAGGCTTAGGGCCTCATTTTAGTTAGCTAGTTTGTAGTTCGATTTTGGTTAGTTTTTAGTCAGATTGTAGTTAGATTTTAGTCAGTAGGTTAGCACTCTAGTGCTGCTCTGGTTTTGCTCATTTGTGGAGATTTTGCTGTAAATAATTCTGTGACATGGTTATTTTCTGAATAATGGAGATCAGTTTCATTTTGCTTCAGTTCTGAGCTTCTTTTAGGAGCCTATAGCTCTTGGGGTTGGGCCCAACCCAAGTGCTAAGGCTTCCTTTGTGTATTGTTATTTTTTTAATGTTTTTGCAAAATAATTTCTGTTAAGTAGATTAAAATCTTGCTTGGTTACCTAGATCATTGTTGATGATTAAAAAGGCTTTTCATGTTGAGATTGATTTGATAGGTTAATAACATAGAATATCTTTAGAAAAAGGCTATCAAGCACCTCTGATATCACCTCTCCCTCAGTGGGACCATGAGCTGGGACCAAGGTGTCCTTGCCGCCACCAAAAACACTATCTTTGCTTCATCAAACAATTATTAGTGTTAGATTCTCATTTGCAGAAGTTGATACCAGTTGTGGTTACATGCTCAGGTTCAGGATTACTTAGTTTGCATAGCTATTTCACATGATTTCGTTGCAAATAAACTTATGTTCATTTTCTTTGCTGTTATTTAGGACAGATTAGGTTAAAGTAGCTAGGTCCTTGATTTTCCAAGTCTTTGTTCGTTCAGTTTGAGAAATAACTTGCAGAGCACCTGCAATACCTCTCTATCTACCTGTACTCCATCAAACCCACCTGCTCCATCCTCTAACTTGGATTCTTGCCTTACATTTGCCACATTCGCTCGCTTTGCCCTAATTTCCATATTTTTGCACAACATTTCTCTACCCCTCCTTGAACAAATCCAACCATCGTCACCACTCCTCAGCTCTCTCCACCAAGTCCTGGACCTCCTCACACCCTTATCTCACCTCCATACCCACTTCTTCACCTTTCTTCCTCCATCAACCCTCCAAAATCCCTTTTCTGAACATCCTATAGAAATTACAAAACATCCTCTAGAAATTACAGAACATCTTGTAGAACCCTTGCAAACTTCCTGTAGAAGCTCACGAAAGAGGTTTATTGATATCCGAACACTATGAAACACTCTGGAAGGGTCCTAGGGATCCCTTAGGCTCTATTCCAACCTTCCCAACCTCCTGTAAGCATTTCCTTTCGCCAATCCACTTCTGCACAGTAAAAAACAGTTAAAGCACATGCATGATAATTCTGACAACTTACTCAAAAATACAAAAAGATGTTTTTTTTTAGATTTTACTGTAGAAGTAGCTTAGACACATGCATTTTACCTCCCTAGAAGTCAATGAAATCTCTTCCAGTAGCTTTCGTCCTCTTTCTTGCATCAGTAGTGCTAGGTGGTAAAATTAGGGTTTGCGAGGGTTTGCATTTCCTTTCAGCTTTTCAGTTTCTTTCTGAAGTAGATCAACCTCCTTTGAGTTAGCTTTCATACATCAGTTAAAAATCTTCTTCTAAGAGCTCAAAGAAGTTGTCTTAAGCTCCTAGCAGACTTGTGCCAGCTAGCCAAGTGGCAGCCGTGACAAGAGCTAGTACTTGTGCATACGGAACCATCACTTCCAAGTTTGTTACGAACTACCGAGTTGATAAAGTAAAGAAGGGAGTCCCAAGAGTTGCAGCATTATTACTGTAATACTGGAGCCCACCAGCTAGTTTGTGAGAGAGAGAGTTAGATTTTACTAGTGCAAGAATTGTTCAAGACGAACAAGCATTGTATTTTCTTCTCAGATCTTTTGGTTAATGAAATATATATAGTCACAGATTTCAACATTTGCTTTCCCCAAAGAAATATTGTGTTATGTGTGATTGATATTCTTCCTCTTTCCACTTATTGCTTTTATCGATCACTTTTGGTTTCTGCTAAAGCGTAGAGTATATTCTTGTCTTGTGTTCTAGCATATCACATAAGTTGTTGAATCTACAAGAAAATATACATGGTATCAGAGCTTAATGCAATATAGAAGACAAAATTTCGAGTTTGGTGTGAAGGTGAAAATCAAATTTGCAAGTTCATACTTCAGAGAAACAATATGTCTTTCTATGGGTTGTGAATTGAGTATGCCTTAGAGGGTAGCTCGAATTACATAGCTTGGAAGGACAAGATGGAGGTAGTGCTGAAAGACAATGGCCTCAAGAAATTCATAGACCATGACATTCCTAAGCCTCCAACATTAGATGCTAAAGATCTGGCTGAATGGATAAAGTGTGTGACAAAAGTGAAAAGGATTATCGTGGAGGGAGTTCAAGATCAAATTGTCTCAATTCTCCATGGAAAGGATACTCCATACTCAATGTGGAAGGCATTAACCAAATTGTTTCAAAATAGTAGCGACCATAGGAAATTGGCACTGAAGAACAAACTCAAAAATATCAAAATGGAGAAGGGCGACCCTATTCCAAAGTACTTGACCAAGTTCACCCATTGTCAGGATGAGCTTTGAAGTGTTGGGATTACTGTTTCCAAGGATGATATGATGAGCCTAACTCTTCTAGAGGACTTCCCAAGAGTTGGCATGGTTATCAAGACTCTATCAATGGGAGGGAGAAGCTACCAGATTGGGAACGATTGTGGTGAGATTTGGTATGGGAAGAGATTCAGATGAATACCAGAGATAGATCCTCATCAAAGACTGATGATGAGGAAAATTGTGCCTTAGCAGGTAAGGAAAAGAAAGGTAAGGGGAAGGCATCCCACTCCAAATCAAATTCTTGTCATGGAGGTAAGAAAAAGGACATATCGAAAGTCAAGTGCTTTCATTGTCATGAGTTGGGACATTCTGCCACAAAGTGTCTGCTTAAGAAGGTCAATAAGAATCCCTCAGGAGGAGCAGCAAGAGGTGAAGCTCTTGCCTCATAATTTGAATTGGGATTTTCCCTCATCACATGTATGGTTTTATCAATGATGGGTAGTGTATGGTACCTGGACAGTGAAACTTATTTCTACATGATTCGTAACAAAGAGCTCTTCAAAAACTTGGAGGAGAAGGATCTCCAGATGCATATCGAGATGGGTGATGACAAGAGGTACAGTGCTATCAGGCTTGGTATAGTTACCTTTCAGAGGGAGTCGAGTGCTTCCCTCACATTGCAAGATGTTATGTATGTTCCTAGTTTGAAGAAGAACTTGGTATCTATTTCCATGTTGGAGGATAGAGGCTATGATGTGATATTTAGTAATGGAAAGGTGTTCCTTCGTCACATAGCCACAGGACAGGTGAAGAGGATAGGGGTTCAAGTGAAGAATCTCTACAAGTTGGAGGTAGAAGATTGCGTTGACTTGAGCATTAAAGCAGAGAAGGTGCAGAGCTGAGACATTGGTGAGTTATAGCACAAGCAGGTGGGTCAATTGCATCATGGTGCTTTAAAAATCATGCAACAAATTTCTACGGGTCTTCGCAAAGGTACAATAGAGAAAGTTGACACATGCAAATGGTGTACTTTGGGAGGATATATCAAAGCTTCCTTTCACAACAAAGAAATTTGAGCACTAGCAATCCTCGATCAAGTCCATTTAGATGTGTGTGGACCATTCGTGATAGAATCCATGACAACGCACAAGTATTATGCTATATTTGTTGATGATTCTTGTAAATGCTGCATCTTCTTCATGCAGAAGAAAGATCAGGCTTTTGCAAAGTTTTTTGAATTTAGAGCGCTGGTCGAGAAAGATATTGGCAAGAATGTTAAAGCTCTTGAGAGTGATAATAGTGGAGAGTATGTGTCGAATGAGTTTGAAAAATTATGTGCAAAAGAAGGGATTCAATGAGAGTTGACAACACCTCATAACCCATAGCAGAATCGGGTGGCTGAAAGGAAGAATAGAAGCATAGTAGGGGCAGCATGGATGATGTTGCATGATCAGGGCCTACTACTACACTTGTGGGCTAAGGCACGCAACACAGCTGTTTATTTGTACAATAGAAGCCCTCATCAAATTCTTAGGATGAGTACACTGGAAGAGGTTTTTTCAAGGAAAAAACAAGAAGTGGGTCACCTTAATATTTTTGGTTCATCAGTCTACTACCATGTAACCAAAGATGCATGGAAGAAGCTTAAGCTGACAGTAGAGTTGGGGATATTTTTGGGGTACATTGATACAGCTCACAACTATCACGTGTATCTGCCGACCAACAGGATGACAGTGGTTCGTAGGGATGTAAAATTCAATGAAGAGAAGGCCATGAGATGTTCCCTTGAGAGGGAGCTTCAGCTACATGTGGTTGAGGAGATTTTAGATCCTAAGGAGGAACCTTAGATTGATGTGGAGCAACCACATGTAGAGGATCAGGGAGTGGAGACACCCACACAGACAAAGTCTTCCAAAGATGGGAGAAAGCACACTAAAGAGGCTAAAAGTTTATTGCATGATTCAAGAGAGGATGTGGGAGAACCAACATCACAGTGTAGGTAGAGGAGGTCACCACAGAGGTACACTAGATACATGTCTCTTATGCGTGGATGTGTTGATACTGAGCCATCCTCTTTTGAGGAAGAATTGCAGCAACTGTTTTAGGTTGATGCCATGGTTGAGGATTATGATTCCATTGTCAAGAACAGTGTTTGGTATCTGGTCCCAAGACTAGCAGACAAGTCAATGATGAGTGCTTGATGACTTTATAAGGTAAAGCAAGTAGCATATGGTAGTGTGGAGAAACATGGGGGCATTTTTGTGGCCTGGGAATTTTATCAGGTGGAGGGGATTGATTACAATGAGACCTTTTCTCCTATTGCAAGATACTCATCAATCAGATCCATTTTGGCACTATCAGCATAGATGGGATGGAAGATACATTATATGGATATAAATAAAACCTTCATTAATGACATGATTGAGGAAGAGGTGTATATTGAGAACCCTAAAGGTTTTGAGACCTTCAACCAAGAGTTGCATATGTGCTAACTCAAGTGAGCATTGTATGGGCTGAAACAAGCACCCTATGCTGAGTACATGAGGATCAATAACTACTTCACAGGATTGGGCTTCACCAAAATTGAAGAAGATGCGAACCTTTACCATACTGTAGTTGAAGGTAAATTGTTGATTATTATTTCATATGTCGATGTTCTGATTATGACAGGTGATGATAAGCTGATCAAGTCTTGCAAAGAGGACCTTGCAAGAGAGTTCGAAATGAAGGACTTGGGGCTCATGCACTACTATCTAGGCATGGATGTATGGCAAGGTGATGAGGAAATTTTTGTATCTTAGGGCAAGTCTGCCAATGAGATACTGAAAAGGTTCCACATGGAGAGCAGTAAACCCATGGAGACTCCTTTAGCAGGTGACTAGAGGAAGAAGGATGCGACTTCGGGTGAAGTAATGGAAGCTACTATTTACAGGAAGCTCGTGGGTTCACTCATGTATTTGGTGAAAACATGATCGTACATGTTCTATGCAGTTAACCAACTTAGTCAAGTGATGGCTAAGGCTACCAAGTTGTATTGGAAGGTAGCCACGCATGTGTTGATACACCTTAGAGGCACTACCCAGTATGGTTTATGGTAAAAACGGACAAAGGGAGTGAAGCTTCGAGGCTTTACCAATGCAGATTGGGCAGGGAGTCCATTCGACATCAAGAGCACATCAGAGGGATCTTCAATATTCAGTCAGCAGTTGTTTCTTGGTATAGCAGGGAACAAAGATCAGTTACACTTAGTTCAGCAGAAGCAAAGCACATGGATGCTGGTTAAGCAACTTGTGAGTCTATCTAGATGAGGAAGATTTTGGTTGGTTTGTTTGGTCAGAAGATGGATCCAACTCTGATTTACTTGACAAATAGAGTTGTATCTAACTCTCGGAAAATCTAGTTTTTCATAATGAGTCCAAGCATATTGATATCCGCTATCGTCATCTACAAGATTGTGTGCAAAGGAGAATTATGTTGTTGGAGTACATTCCTAGAAAGGAGCAGGATGTAGAGATTTTGAAAACCGCATTGTCAAGATGCAAATTTTATTTTCACAAAGACAGGATTCCCTTTCTTGTTGAGAGGGAGTGTTAAAAATAGCTACAAGAAATTCTAATTTAATTTATCCTTGAATTAAATTGTTATTCTATTCTCATAGCAAATTGTAATAGTTAATTAAGTTAAATTGACTTAATTGACTTAGAAAATTTGATCTAAAGTCTATCTAGAGTTATGTAGAGTGATCCCTAAATTTTAGGGACCCAGGTTGAGTTCTTTAGAGTTGTAATTAGATAACTCGGCCTAACTGAGTTATAGTCAATTAAACTAATTCTAAATGTTAGAGGAACTAGTAGAGGTCTAGTAGTGGAGTAGTCCACGAGTGCATCACGAGCACCACACTAGTTAACTAAATATTCACTCACAAATAATTCATGCATGTCAGTTCAAATGAAGACCCAATTGAAATTAGAGTTCAGGGATAGTGTACTATCAGTTGTATAATTTTCTGAGTCATATAGATGGTGCATGCAATCAGTTGAAGGCCTATGTTTGGATTGCGCAGTTATGGAAAGTGGATTTACCAATGAATTAGGGGCTTGGAAGGAAACAGAATTAGCTAAGTGGCTTCTTGAGATGGCTTGTGAGGTAGAGAGTTAAATTGTACTAGTGCAAGAATTGTTAAAGACAAACAAGCATCATATTTTCTTCTTAGATCTTCTCGCTAATGCAACATAGATAGTTGGGGATTTTAGGAGTTGCTTTTCCTAGAGAAATATTGTGTTATGTGCGATTGTTATTCTTACACTTTCTGCTTATTGTTTTCTTCGATCAATTTTGGTTTCCGCTGAAGAGTAGAGTGGATTCTTGTCTTGTGTTTTAGCACGTCACATAAGATGTTGAATCTACAGAAAAATCTACAGACCTCCTTTACTTGATCTAACTCATGATACTTTCAAACGCTTAGATATAATGATGGATTCCCCATTTTTTATTCCTCCAACCCTAGATCCATGGCCCTATCATTCACCGTGACATTGGAGTGTTCCATTGATTTGCAAAAGAAACTATTGAAATTTCCTAGCTCTAGTTTCCTCTCTATCGCCAACTTCCAAGCATTGATAAGGTTGTTCTTCCATAGATCTGTGTTTTCCATACAACTCCAAAAAGCGATAGATGCCATAAAATTTGTATACTTGACTATCTACCTTGGGAAATGCATGAAAACCTAGATCCAACACAAAAACCTTCAAAGAAATTATGGCATAGATACGTTCACAACTCTCCACTTGTATACCATTATAACCTAGATCAAGGTGCGATCAATCTTGCATTAGTGGAGCAGTAGATCTAGACACACCCTCTCTTTTTGCATGACTCTTCTTGATCCTTGTCCATGACGACAATCACAAAAGACTTCAAAACCCTAGCATTGAAGATGCCTGCCATCGCTCCACCCGGTGTGACAATTATCTACCACAATTAAAGCATTCATACCACAACGTTACTAAAAAATCTTTTTTTACAATTGAAATATTTTCAACACAAAATTGTTGAAATATTCTCTTCATAATAGTTGAAATATTCTTAGCATAACATTGTTGAAATATTCTCCACATTGTTACTGAAATATTATCTACACAACTATTAAATTTGTCTGTGGCATTGTAAACGTTCTTCCCAATGTTGTAGAAAGTCCCCATAGCACTATAAAGTCCTTTGCAATATTGCATAAATTTTCCATAGCGTTGTAGAAATCTTCTACAACATTGTTATATTCTTCATGATGTAGCAATTTTTTTTTGTACCACTATAAGGTTCTTAGGGGTGTACATAAGTTTTCCACATAAGTGCAAAATATATGACGCCTTTCTTGATATTCTCCCATTTGTCATATACCTTGCAAGGGTAAAAGGAAGAACACATTAAGTCGCGAGCTAATTGTTAAGGTCTAGGACTCAAAATACCACTTGAGCTTATTTGTACTCATTAGTTTTGTAAATGCATCTCCAACATTTTGTACGATGTTAACTTTATGAAGTACCACCTTTCCATTCGGTATCATGTCATTGACAAATATATATATATATGCATTGTCTTTGCATGAAAGATTGGATTTTTAACTAAACAAATGACACTATTACTTAGATTTTTATCTAAACAAATAACATATTACTATTATATGGAATTCGAATTTGAATTTGAATTAATCTTACTTGTGAGGAAAGTTTATAAACCAAATAACCTTTTTACTGATACCAATAGTAGATGATAACACCTTCTTTTTTTCAACCAAAGAAATTATGTTTGGAGTAGCTCTCACGAGTCCTATCTGGGATTGGGCTAGGAAACCTATGGGGACCAAATCTACCAACTTAACCATTAGACCACATCCTCTAGACTAGCTAATCGCAATTTGTAGCTTGTTCATCCAACTAGAACGAAAACAAAACCACTAATAAATTTCCTTCTATCTATATCATCTACCCAATTCCAATATCTTGTATATTCACTCAGCTCCATAAATATTACAAAAACATTTTTATAAAATGGATGATTATATAGACAAATTTATGAATGTTTAAAAATACTATTTTTCATGAAAGGAAACTGAATTTTCATGAAACATGAAGTGTGCCTTTAGTTTTGGCTCATGTTTGTCTTTTGTGTTTCGATGAAGATGGCTCTCTCAAATAAGCAAGCGCTCTCATGTAATGATCCCAATCAAACCTGGGCCATGTCCATTCATAGCCCAATTTGTGGGCCACCCCATAACCCATTCCTCCCCATCAGGTTGGCTCACCCTCCTCCCCGCATCTATCCACCTAAAGAAACCTTCCATCGTTGGATCCAATATATTTATTCAGTTATCTTTTTTTTTTTTTAGACAAGGTTCGGTTTCTATATTATAGACTGAAAAAAAGAGTCAGTTCTCCAAGCATATAGTGCTTCCTGGACATCATGGATCAAAGGAATTACAAAAAAGGTCCCTTCCTTGATCCTTGTTCTAGTGTTTCTGCCTCTAAAGCTTCCTACACTACTGTAAATCCTTACATATTGTAAACACCAAAATTTACAGCTCAAAACATATTTAATCTATCTCTATATGTCTAATCTTCCTAGCTGTGGACTCTTCTGGGTTTGGATTTGGTTCATTCTGCTTTGCGCTGGAGGAGCTAGGGACTTCCTTGAGGATCAATCTATAAGGACAATTTTCTCCTGGATTTCTCTTGTTTCCCATGCGTTGAAGCGATGTCCTGATCACATTTCTGAGCCAAATCCTGCCCATCTTACCTGCTCTGTCATCGACACTGATTACTTGTCTGATGTCGCTGATTCTGTCAGCTGTGGTACACCTGCTGTTGACTGAATGTTGTGGACTCATGGTAACGGTTGAAATGAAATGGTGTGGTTACAGCTCAGGCTGCCCTTGGATCGTTGGCATGCCCTGTTGGCATGCTTATCAGCCTCCTTATTCAATCCACGTAGGATGTGGTAGTACGCAATTTATTCCATTGATGCATGGAGGATCTGATTCCGGTGGTTTATCTATTGAAGAAGTATATTTGGCATGCTTTGTCGCTGCGCCATAAGCCTGATAATTATTACTGAGTCCCCAAAAACCACTGCCTTTGTTATCCCTAACTTTCGTAGCTGTGTGAGGCCCTGATACAATGATAATCCCTCTGCTTTGTTGTTGGAGATCTCTCCTAGCCCCCATTCGAAATGAAGAATGCTCTCTCCATTTGCGTTGCAGATTAGGCCCCCTGCCCCGGCTTGGCCCGAGTTCGATTTAGAAGCACCGTCAAAAAATAAGCAGAACCTGTTACAATTTCTCAGCCAGTTCGAAAATTCCTCATCCTTTAATCTCATTTTCCATGCGCTATTAGTTTCTTTCAGTTTTGTCCTTCCCTTGTTTGTTTCCTAAGCGCTAGCAATGTTCTCAAATACATAGCTGAGCAGATTTCTCTCTTCCATACTATAATTTGTTGCATCAATTTTGCCTCTGGTATGATTTGTGATTGTCTCTACTGCTAACATTTTAGCCTTGTGGCACATTATCCTGGTGTTGCAGCCTTTCTCCTGGAAGACCTTTCCATTTCTTGCCAACCATATGCGCCATAAGAGAGTTAGAGGAATGATGTTCCATACCCTTTGCGCCAATTTACTTCTTTTATCTCTCCATGGACAATTCTTCCTCCATTTGTGAATCATTTCTGCAATAGTTGCCTGAGGCTCCCAGGGTGCTTCCCCTATTGAGGCCATCTTCTTCCAACACTCGTCAGCCACCGGACATTCTATAAACAAGTGCTGCATTGTTTCCTCTGATCTACAGCAATTTGGGCACCTAGATGGCCCCATTATGCCTCTTTTCTTTAAATTTTCAGCAGTTAATGTTTTGTCCTTTCAGGAGCAGCCAAATGAAAAACTTAACTTTGGGAGGTGCTTCTGCTCTCCATACGATTTTCCATTGGTTCCATATTTCCTATTGGAAAGTGTTGTCACAAAGAAATTGATGACCAGCTTTAACCGTGTATTGAGTTCCAGTTGGGTCCCAACGATATCCATCGTGTATGTCTTCTTGGACCGGGGCTTTGTTGTGTAGGAGCTTCTTTAGGGCAGTGAGACTAGTGTCTAACTCCATGGGATGATCCGGGAATTTCCATCCTGTCCATGCTTGAGAGTGATTGTCCCATTGTGATATTTGGGCCAAGTGCAGTATTCCTTTGCCATTAAGCCAGTTTATAGCAGGGATTGCCTCCATCTTTGTTCCAATGGGATGCTGCCCTAAAATTCTATCTGTGGAGAAGTTGATACTGCTCCCCCCTCCTGGGACCTTTGAGATATTCTGAGACATAAAGTTAATAGCCTTCTTGCAAAGTTTCCAAATTTTTGTACTATCTTTGTTGGGAATATTAGTCTCCAGGAGTCGCTGCCTTGTGCAGTTCAGATATTTTGCCTCTAAGATCTTCTTCCACCACGTTGTAGGCCCTGTGATCATCCTCCATATGATTTTAGCTCCAAGGGCTAAGTTTAGCAATTTTGGTGATCTGATGCCTAATCCTCCTTTTTCCTGAGATTGGATTATATTCTTCCAGCTTACAAGATTGAATTTTTTCTTATCCGTTTTCCCTCCTTGCCAAAGAAAATTCCTGAGGGCTCTTTCCATTTTCTAATGGAAAACAACTGGAGCTTGATATAAGGAAAAACGATATATGGGAAGAGAAGCTATACCTGATTTTAGAAGAACTAGTCGTCCTACTGGGTTCAGCCACATGGTGCCCCATTGTTGCACTTTTCTCTTTATTTTGTCGAGGATTTTGTTCCAGGTATCAGCTTTCAGTGGTCCCAAACTTACTGGCATCCCTAAGTAGGAGAAATGGTTCCAGACTAGTTTGCAGGAGACTCCAAATATGCTTGCAATGCTGTGGATGGTATGATTTGGTGTATTTCAACCATATATACAACTTTTTATCTGGTTGACCTTCCCACCTGAGTAATCCATGAATTGGTCCAGAATCTTCTTAAAGCGCCTTGCTATAGTGATGGATGCTCCTCCTATTAGGAGAGTGTCATCTTCAAATTGAGAATGGTTGATGTTCTTTGTTCCTTGCTCAATCTTGATGCCAGTGATTAGATCTATTCTCCAGTTATAGTCCAAGGTTTGACTAAGAGATTCAGCCATAAGGATAAACAAGTAAGGAGATAGGGGGCAGCCTTGTCTGAGGCCACGAGAAGATTGGAAGGCTGCACACAGTCTTCCATTAATCAAAGGGGAGATCCATGGTTCCGTTATACAAGCTTTGACCATTGTGATGAAGGAGGGATCAAACCCCATTTTATGAAGAACAACAAACAAGTAGGTGTGTCTTACCCTATCAAAAGCATTTGCAAGGTCCAGCTTTAGAACAAACCCTTTCTCTTTTCTTCTTAAGCTCGAGTGGATGGCCTCTTGCACAAGAAGGATAGAGTCAGTGATGTGCCTATTGGGGAGAAAACCCCCTTGATTTTCAGAGATCAAGGATGGTAGATGAGGTTTAAGCCTGGATGCTAGAATTTTTAAAATTATTTTATATGGTGAGTTGCATAAAGAGATTGGCCAAAATCCTGAAAAAGTGGAAGGTCGATTCTCTTTTGGAATTAAAGCCAGATAGGTGGAGTTGGTAAATCCCCCCATTTTTCCTTTTTTTAGTACGCAACGAATCATCTTTAAGAGGTCATTTTTGATCATCTGCCAATATTCTCGATAAAAGCAAATGTGAAATACATCAGGTCCTGGAGCTTTATCTGGGTGTAAGCTCCAAATTGCTGCTTGGATTTCTTTTTCTTCAACTTCTTTTCTAAGACTGTTGTTCATTTCTTGTGTGACTCCTTTAAACAAATGCTGAAGCATGCTTGAGTAATCCTCCACACCTTTGTCCTCAGTCAGAAGACTATAAAAATGCTTGGTAGCTGCTTCCTTTATAGAGGCCTGAGTGTTGAAACAATTCCCTTCATTATCCATTATCGTGCTCTCTGTATTTCTGGCCTTTCGAACAGTGGCCTGCTTGTGGAAATAGGATGTGTTTTTGTCTCCCTCTTGCAACCAAATTTGCCTTGATTTCAACCTCCATTTTGTTTCTTCATCCCTAATAGTTTGACTCAGCTGTGAGTATAATCTAGTTTCTTGTTCTTTAGCTTGCTGAGATAGCCCAAGCACTTCGATTCTTTGCTGCACTTCCTCGAGATCTTGCTTAATTTTCTTTTTATTCTTCTCGGGCTCTTGATAATTGTTCCTTGCCAAATGTTTTAAAGCCTGTTGTACTCTCTTCAATTTTGTCTCCCAAATATAATTTGGCGAGCCTTCTACATGTTGAACCCAAGTCTGTCGCACCACATCTTTTGCAACTGGGATACGGTTCCAAATGGCGCAGTATTTGAAGGGTATAGGCCCTAGCTGACAGTGACTATGAAGAGTAAGCGTTATTGGGTAGTGGTCAGAGGCAGAGACATTGAGGATGTTTGAGTGACCTGTAGAGAAGGTAAACAAATATGCTATACTTATAAGGAATCTATCAAATTGTTCCATGATATTGTCGGCGCCAATCCTTCTGTTGCTCCTGGTGTACCTATGATTTTTGGGTCTGATATCAACAAGATCGTGCTCCTGCATGATGGCCTCTAGTCGACTTCTGGATGGATTAGGAGTGAAATTTCCTCCTCTTTTTTCGTTAGCATGCATCACCAGATTTAAATCTCCTGCTATAATGAGATTGTTGTTCTGCTCTTCTTCTATACTTGCTTCCAATGTGTTCCAACACATTTCTTTCTCTCTGTACTGATTCGGAGCATATACGTTATAAAATGTTACCTTTGAGCCTCCAATTTTACTTTCTAAGGTGATTCGAATCCAGTTCTGGTGAACGTTGGTGGAGTCACAAATCCATTTATTGCTATCCCATATAGTTAATATGCCGCCTGAGGCTCCTCTTGCTTCACTTGCGCATCCATTAAAATGATTTTGCTGGCTAACTACTCTACTTATTTCTGATTGATCTTGCCTTGTTTCTTGAATAAGAACAATTTCAGGGTTTTCACTGTGAATTAAGTCCTTGAGGGCAGCTAGCTTGGAGGGGTGCTCTAAGCCCCTACTATTCCAAGATAGTATTTTCATCATGATTTACTAGTTACATGGAGAGGTGCTCGCCTCTCATGGCCTTTGTTACTGTTTTCTTTTTCCAAGTGTCCAAGAATGAAGGTCTCTATTGGAGTTTGGGTGCCCACTGCTATGTCTTTCTGAGAATTTTCATCTCTCTATTGCTTGGCTGATTTCCTGCCAGGTCCTTGCTTTTTAGGGACATCACTGGGCGCTCCATGTTCCTTTGAAGAACTCCTGGTAATCCTTGAAGAGGGGAGGTCTGGAGAGGGTTGCGTGATGAGAGGAGGGGAAAGTTGAAGAGGGGGATCCGTGGAAGGGACATCAGGCCCCGATTTTGCCTAAAAGAAGATCGCGAAGGGGTTAGAAGATGGAGGGAGAGGAGGATCGGGAATCAGCGGAGGGGAGGAAGGATGCTGCTGGGAAGGACCATGGGCATCAGGATCCATAGACTTGAGAGGAGGAGATGATTTTTTCCTTTTTACAGTTTCCCATTGCCCATCTTGCTCACCAGAATCTACATTAACTATTTTAGCGCATCTATTTGCAAAATGTCCATATTCATGGCATACCTTGCATTTGAAGGGTATCTGCTCGTAATCCAATTGCTGAATGTGGCACCAGTCATCAACTTTCAATTTGATCGCTTCCGACAGTCCTCGGCTCAGATCGACTTCAACACAAATCCGCGCACACGCCTGCATGTTGTCTTTAGGTTCACTGTGATCTATGTATTTTCCAACCGCATTTCCTATTGCTTTGTCCGAGTCATCCCCCCAGCAGTGAAGGGGAAGGTGCGGCAGTCTGACCCAGACTGGAACAACATTCGGTATATCAAGTTCTGGATCGAAATCCGGGGTCCATTTGTTGAGGTAGAGACCCTTGGAGTCCATAAAGTAAGGCCCATTTCTGAATATTAGGTCTTTGTCCTCTTTGGTTTCGAAATGAAAAGTAAAATATCCTCTTCCACAGAATCTAATGGATATTTTACCCTGGATCTTGTCCGACCAGTTTCTTTCAACCCACCTTTGCACTGTTCTGGGTGATGACCACAATCCTGTAAATTGCCCAATCAATCCTTTCTCTGCTAGGGAAATGGCTGCCATGCGTGGGATGGTAGGCGGCAGTTGAACTTCCTGTAATGCATCAAGCTTCTTCACAAACTTTGTTGCTGCTGGTCTAGGTCTTTGCAGAGGGAGTGACTTTACCAGAATGGAGAAGGCTCTTTGCAGCTCCGGGTCCCCACCGGATGGGTCCGGAGGGTCCATGTTGAAACTCGTTTAGGCGGCCCTGGTCGAGGCTCGATCGCGGGTTGCAGTCGCGCGCGGAGCAGTCCTCAAACAAACTTTTATTTAGTTATCTTTAGTGTAACTTTTTTGGAAACTTTTCTAATGGGTTTTTCTAGTCTAATTTCTCTAAAATCTCGCGGAATTTATTGAAATCACAAGTTTGATTGGTAATCCCGCACAATCTAAGTTCCCTAAGAGTTTTTGAGGGTGTTGAATCCATATATACAGTAAAAAACCAGTTTAAATAACACAAATCAAGATTTCACCTCAAATATTTATGTTGGATTTCGGCACCCGAAAATCCAAAAAGTCGCACTAAAGACAACTCCAATATTTACCCAACGTGGAAACAATAAAAAGCACCCTCTCTAAATAGGGCACGTTTTTGCTAGAAAATAATAGAAATTTTAGGTTGTGCTCATAGTATTGAAATTACATCCACTCAAAGAATTAGAACCTTTGGAGGCGAGGTAGACGGGTTAGACCAAATAATATTAATAATAATAGAAATAATAAATAAATAAAAGGCATTAGCTCATCGTTTTTGTTTTTGGCAATTGTCCACACTTTGTCTTTATACCATTCGGTTGGACTAAATAATAATAATAATAATAATAGTAATAAATAAATAAATAAGTGGTATTAGTCCATGGTTTTTGTTTTTGACCCTAGGTGATTGCGATACTTTCTTTTTCGTTATAACAATGAGTTTGGACCAAATAATAATAATATTAATAAATAAATAAATGGCATTCGCTTATGGTTTTTGTTTTTGGCCTTACCTAATTCCCCACACATTTTCTTTATATCATTGAGATTGGACCAAATAATATTAATAATAGTAGTATAAAATAAATAAATAGCTTTACCTTATGGTTTTTCCCCATGCTTTTTCTTTATAACAACCTGGTTGGACCAGGTAATATTATTATTAATAATAATAATTAAAAAAATAAATAACCGACATTAACCCATTAACCCATGGTTTGTTTTTGTTTTTTATAACAACTTGGTCGGACCAAATAATATTATTATTAATAATAATAATTAAAAAAATAAATAACCGGCATTAACCCATTAACCCATGGTTTGTTTTTGTGTTTCTTTATAAACTGGTTGGACCCAATATTATTATTAATAATAATAATTAAAAATAATAAAAACCTGCAATACCCATTAACCATGGTTGGTTTTTGTTTCTTTATAACAACCTGATTGGACCAATAATATTATTATTATAATAATAATTAAAAAATAAATAACCGGCATTAACCCATTAACCCACGGTTTGTTTTTATTTTTGTTTTTGGCCACAGGTAATTGCCTAAACTTTTTCTTTATGGCAGCGCAACTATAAAAAGCGGGAGAGAATCAAGAGCAATGCATGGAATTTGGGTTTTCTCTTTATTGATGTTTTAAGAGCTCAGACTAGTTTTCGAATGAAGATTTCAGGTGAGATCATCGGCTTCTCTTCGGTGGGATTCGATCCCATCACCCTCGGTGGTCGCTGGTCTGAGTTAATTTATTTTTATTGTGCATCATCTGCATGCATGCCGGAGCATAAGTTTGAATTGCCTCTGCCGGATTATCTATGATCATTTAAGGAGGGCCGAGCCTCGGCCAGTTCATTAATCTGCCCTTACACAGTCTTCACGGCCCGGATTATCTATGATTCATGGGAAGCCCACCAACAGTTAGATACAGATACAGATACAGATACAGTTTGTAAGATGGCATAAGTTGGGAGACATCGGAAGGTAGAGCAAATCAGCGTTCTGATCATTTAAGGAGGGCCGAGCCTTCTGATCATTTGAGGCCCTTACACAGTCTTGACAGCCAGTAAAGCTGCATCATCAGTTCGTGTAGCGCCGAAAGGGTATCAGAACCATTACTATACGAAGGAAGACAAGCTGCCTCTGTCTGCAGTTGGAGAACGTGGGTTTCGCTGGAGTCGTAGCCTGATGGAACCATCACCGAACGTTGGAGCCGAGCTTGACGAGTTAACAGGGGTGCCGAAGAACGCGTCTCAGGGAAAGAGCGTGTTACCATTACACATGCTGGAGAGCGAAGATCAGGGAAAGAGGTGGTCGTGAATCCTGATGCGTGCAGCAAATTTAATTTCGTGAGCAGCAACGCAACAATAGAGGAGTCGCTCACTGCTTCACCTGTGGTAAAAATATTATGTTCTGTTGTTTAATTGAATTATTCAGAGGCCGCTTATTAATTTGTACTGCACCCAAATTATGGGTGGAGCTCTTTTCAATAATGAAATTGATTTTCTTTGGTTGAATTTATGGGTACAAGTGTTTGGGTACATTGTTTAGGGGAGTTTTCAATGACTGAGAAATTCAATTCTCTAAATATTAGCTAAAACACGCATGTGCAGGATCAGGAAGCGTTGGAAGCAGGTGCAACCGCAGGATGCAGCAGCCTTGCCTTGGAATTATTAGAAATAGATATTTTGGATACACCTGTTGTTTTGAAAGTGATCAATTCTTCTTTTAATCATATTACACTCTCTACTTTTTTCCTTCAAAGACAGGAAAGGAACAAAAGATTCCTATTACATTCTCTACTTTCTTCCTGCAAAGACAGGAAATGAACAAAAGATTCCTATTACATTCTCTACTTTCTTCCTGCAAAGATAGGAAAGGAACAGAAGATTGTCTGTATTTCCAATATTATTATTTAGAATCAGTGCAGCTAACAGATTCATTTGATACAAATTAATTTGCTTTATTTAAGCAATAAATATATATCAATCATGGCTGTTTATTACAAATTCAAAAGTGCAAAGAATTATGAGTTATTGCATTTTGAAGGGCATTTCATTTCTATTAAAGATTTGAAAACCAAAATTTTTGAATCCAAGTATATGAGCAAGCTGGGTACAGATATTGATATTGCTATTTCAAATGCTCTAATTGGTCAAGGTAATAATTGATTAGTTAATTATCTTTGTTAACTGTATCTATTCTTTTGATTATTAATTAACTACAAAGTGAGGATGCTGATTAAAAGAGAATTAACAATAATATTGATAATTACCCAGTAAAGTAGCAGTAACATTAAAGTGTAAAGTCTTGATAATTGTTTTCATTCTGAATTTAACTTATATCTTATAAATTTGTTGTAAACGGTGAGAACTTAGACTATTGATTGTGCATTAATTTTCATTTGCTTCTTAACAGAATACGTAAATAGTACAGATTTCGTGCCCAGAAACACTTCCCTTATACTTAGTAGAGTTGCTGGAAACCCGCTGATGAGAAAAGCAGCAAAAACCCAATTAAGGTCCACTAAAAACTATTATACCTACATGCATAAAATCATTGATGGTTGGTTTCAATTAGTAATAGTAATATATGTGTTGTAAAATAGATTTTGTAAGCATTCCTATTGTTGAATATTTGTATGAATAGATAATGGAATTGTTAGGTAGTTGCATGATTTTTAAAAAAATGTCTGCTAGTATGTAAGTTTAGATATGATTGTAGGAGTAATGTGGTTTGAGTAGCAGTTATTTATTATATTTAATTTGTTAAATTTAGTAAGGTTGGATTTTTGTTGACGGAATTTTTAATTTCTTGACAAAATATCTTTTATTCTACTCAATAAGTATGATATTTATCTTTTATTCTACTCAATAAGCATGATATTGGTCAGTTTTAATGGCTTAATGAATCACAATAATTTAACTTAAATATTGCTTGTTTGTGTCAGACATAATGACATGATAACCATTGATCAAGAAAAGAGAAGTATAGATGGAAAATGCATCATTCCTGCACAAACCTCTGCGATGCAGCAGGTAAGTTGGTTTGGGATTTTTTTTGTTTGTGTATATATTTTGTTGAGTGACAAATGTATAAACAGATCACGATCCTTGCATGGTGGTTGGATACAGTGCAATGAGGAGGCGAGCAGGGAAGAAGAGGATTTTGGAGGAGATGTGTATGCAGTACACCCACCTCTAAATCCATCTCAAGGACTAGATACAAGAGATTCAATTCAAAAAACTACAAACCATGATGGGCGCGAAATGACTAAAAATACAAATAAAACAATAGATAGTACATTGCTTCAAACCCATAATTCCTCAGAATTTCTGCATCCTTATTGGTGAGTTGTGATCCTTGATTCAATTTCAGACATCCTTAACTGTTAATTTAGGGAAATGGAAATATAATTTATGTAATTGCATTGCTTGCAGGATGCTAGGCATCAAAGATGGTAGGTCAATACCAGTGCCTACCGTTCACAGTAGGGTTTCTAGCTGCCTGAATTCCACCAGAACTGAACTGTCCTATATGCAAGAAAATAATAAAAGATGCAGTGCTTATGGCCAAATGTTGCTTCTACAGCTATTGCCGTGAATGTATGTATTTCAACAACCCGACATTATTGTTATTACATAGTTGGAGATGAGGATTGGGAGAGTTTTCACCTCAATTTTGATTTGGTTTTTGTTTTCTATTAGATTCCCATAGGTTTGATGTTGTCTTTTAATTAGATTCTCATAAAGTCCAGATGAGTGCTGAAAGTTGTTTTTTAATTACATTCTCATAAAGTCGAGATGAGGAGTGCTGAAAAAAAAAGTTCCAGATGAAAAGGATAACAATAATTGGTCCCACCACTCCACCTGTCACAAACCCTAGACAGACCCAGCACTGCACCTACACATAATAATAATCGGTCCACCACTGCACGTGTCACAAACCCTAGACAGACCCACTACTACTGGACCTACACAGGGCTTGATAAATTGGTTTGTTGTTATATGTATACAGTTATAACAAAGCATCTTAATTCCCATAAGTGGACGTGTTTATGCGGAGAAGTCAATATTTCAGTTGAAAGAGACCTTGTACTCAATAAAACTCTGCAACAGACCATTCAACGTTATGCTCAAATAACCAACTCGCCACAACCTTGTGATGGGGGGCTTCATAACTCTATCTCCAATGTTACGTCTATCAACAGCGAGTGTTCTTCTGGTGAACTACGAGGTAATGGTAATTAAATATGCAGCAGCATGAAAATAGGTTCATTTAGGGTGAGTGAGGTATCATTTTTTTCAACTTAATTGTTCCGCCTCACATTTATTACTTTACATGCACATGCAGATTCTCAAATAATAAAAAAGAAGAGGAAAGTAGTATGCCCACGTCCTGGGTATGTGTGTTACAGATGTCACATTCCAGGTATTCTATATTGTTGTTAGACCACTGTTTATTAAAAGTGTATTTAGAAATTTCTTCAATTCAACGCTGATTGTTTCAATTTCTTAATTGTATTTGCAGGGCACTTGATTCATAATTGTCCAACCTTATTAAATGACCGCCCCGACTTTGCTGTAAAGAGTTTCAAAAGGCGAGTTGCAGAGCTGTACTAGGCTAGTTGCAGGGAGGCATAAACACGAATTACTACATTCCATCTAGCATCCATTCAAGCTTAATGGAGTTGGGTATTGGCCGATTAGGTTGGAATTTTCTTCCAACAATTTCAAACCAGTGTCTTTGGTTTGGACGCTGAAGAATTACCCAATGGTGTAAAACAGTCTCTTTGGTTTGGACGATGAAGAATTACCCAATGGTGTAAACCAGTCTCTTTGTTTTGGACTCTGAAGAATTACCCAATGGTGTAAACCAGTCTCTTTGGTTTGGACTCTGAATAATTACCAAATGGTGTATCATGGGAATGATACTATACAGAATAAATTGCATTGTAAAATTTTCTAAGATATTTTTTTTGGCCGAGACTTTTGAACCAACAAGTGTGGTTCATCATGAGACCAAACCAACTAAGTCAAAGATTATAAAAGAGTCAAAGACTTAAGACCATTTAATAAATAAAAATAATTAATGAAAATAAAATAAAATAAAAATAATGAATGAAAATATATAAAATAAAACAAAATATACACAAGTCAAAAGAAATATATATATATTCAAAGAAAAGTAATCAATAAATAAAACGTAATCAAATATTGAGCTGACGTCCATTATACAAATAACAGAGATACTAAAAGGAGTTCAGAATAAATAGGCTTATAAAATACTTAAAACAAAATAGTAAAATGTATATTATATAAAACAATTAAAAAGATAAATTATTAGGGTTTTAATTTTTTTTTAAATACATTGTGTTTTGGAAAAGGAAGAGAGAATGGGGTGTTCTACGTTTGGCTTATCTGAAACTTAAACAACGTTGCTGCTAAACTTTTGTTTTTCTAATAGAGCACGTGTGCTCAATGGCTTGGGGAACACGTGCTCTATTAGGTTATGTTCCATGCATGTGCTCGTTTTCCGCTTCTTTTCGAGGCATCTCGACAGAAGATCTATCGTTGTGGATCATTGGTCCCAGGTCTTAGCTGTGTGGATGATTTCTTTGCCACAACCCTCTCCCACAATAATATTGGTGTGCAAAGGATGAACAAATGGGAAATCCATTTTTATGAAGTCGGTTTCACTCATTTTGGAGGGAGCAGAGACAGGTTCCTAGAATGTCTATTTACTTCCTAATTTCTTTTTCTTTTTCAGTAAGTGTGTTTGTTTTAATGTCTATTTGCCTCCTAATTTCTTTTTCTTTTTGAGTGAGTGTGTTTGTTTTTATGTCAAGCAGCCCGCAGTGGAGATGGGTTTGATGTTTAGGGATGTAGTCTCAATTGTTTCCCCTTGCTTTGTCTCATCTGTTGAACAAACATAGATAGAAAGAAAAAGAAAAAACCACTTCCAAATATTTATAAAAAAATATTAATGGAAAGTCCACATTTTTCTAGATGCAAGAAATGGACCTAGTGCAAAATCTAAAATACAATATTCAAAATAGTTTGCCCATTCATACATCTTCTCAATGCCTAGATTTTGAAGGGAAAATTCTTAAGAACCCATTCTAGAGGAAGGACAATGGTATCTCCAGGAATTCTACTATCATATTGAATCTAGGGCTAAGAGGTGGAGCTTCGGGTTTTAGTCATCTCAAAGGTCTTGTCTCTTTCAAAGATGTAGTAAAGGGCAAGGCCTCCAACCCTCCTAAACAACTCCAAAATACTCTAGGTACCTACATTGCAGAGAAAAGTGAACACACTCTAGTCATGGAAGAGAAAAGTGAACAGGCTCCAATCATGGAAGTAAACATCGTAGAGGTAAACACTCATCGTTTCTATTCAATAAAATGCTCTTATTTGCAGGTTTAAAATATGATGCATTGCATCAATGGATTTTTTCCACTTGGACATCCAATTGCAACTTCTAAATCTATTCAAAATGTTTTTTCATTGTTCAATTTGAAACAAAGAAATACCTGGATATTGTCTTGAATGAAGGGCCATTGTTCTAGGGTAGAGAAGGGTTTTTCATCACTCCATGGTTCCCAAAATTTTATGCAACAAAAATGGTGGTTACAACAATGATAGTTTGGGTGAGACTCCCAAACATCCCTGCTATTTTATGGCATCATAAAGCCTTAGATAACATTGGGCATACTCTTGGAAAATTTAAAAATATGGATATAGAAAGAACATAAAAAGGCCTTTCCTCTTTTGCGAGAATTTGTGTCAAGATAGATTTTAGCAAAGGTGTACCTAATCACATTCAACTGAATCATAAAAAATTCAAGTGGACCCAAGTATTATATTATGAGAATATGACCTTCAGATGATGAGCATGTTTTCAAATAGGTCATTTGTATAACACATGCCCTTTAGCGAAAAATGACCCAAAAAGGAAAAAAAGGTCGGTCCAAAAGCCCAAAGGTTGGAAGGTATCAAAGCCTTACCTCTCTGAAGAAGAATAAGAGGGAAATATGGAAATTAAACCAAGCAATACAAAAGTGTATGTGCAGGTACAACAAGGAAATCATGAAGGGGTAATGAGAAAAGGTCTAAAAGTGAAATCCATACTTCTACGGAGAATGTCTCTTTAGAGATTCAAGAATTTGATGGGCTGGGAGGCAAAAAAATTGCACATGTATCCAAGAGTTTGGAATCTAATAAAGAATCCACATCTTCGTCATTTGGAATAGATTGGTGTTTGTTGTTTTTGAACCAAATTCAGAGGATTGGCAGAAAGTTCACAAAAGGAAAGGGAAAAAATAAAAGTTAAATGATCATTCACATCGGGATTTTGTATGCTCTTTGTCTATGTTCTTTTGATGTATGATGCATTTTCTTTTTATCTCTACGTTATGAGGAAATATTCAACATATAAAAAATGTAATTTTGTTCTCTCTTTTTTTAATAAAATTATGAGTGTCTCTTTTCTTTGTGAAAAACAAATACTTTTCAAAGGCGTGAATTAAGGAGATGTGTAATTCTTTCTAAGTCCATATATAATATGTAATGTCCTCTCCAAATTCATAGGCTAATGGAGAATGAAATAGCCTATCCAACTCTGTAGGCTTTAGGCTTGATAAAGTGCTAGAAACCCATGTTTCCCCATGTTGGAGCAACATGAGGAAAAATTTGGGTCGGTTGTGGCTAAAAAAACTAAAATTAGGGGTTGCACCCACAACCCCTCACATTTTGGAGCCCATTAAAAATCTATAAATAGAGGAGAATTGAGATAAAATTAATAAACATCAAATTGTAGATAAAATCATATGATTTCTTGAGCAGAAGCTCAAAGGGTTTTAAAACCCCTTATCTTCTACTAATTTTCATGATGATAGATTCCACCCTAGTTAGTTTTATTTTATTTTTTCTACTTGCTCTACTAATAGGGAAATTCATCATCCAAGGAACAATAAGGTATCTTAAGGAAAATCTATGAGGCTAGATGAATTATTTAAAGGCTAGTTTTCTGGATAGATCATTGTATATGTGGCCAAATCTATTATGTTGTTGTGCCCATGCAGTCCCCATATTGTTATTATTGTGCCCCATAGAAGCCCACTATTATTATTATTGTGCCCTTACATTATTGTTTTTATCTCGTCTCTCATTATATTATGACCCCTTATACTCCTTTATATAGAAAGGAGGTCTTGTCATTTATATCATCCAAGAATTGTTCATTTGTGTAATGTAAAGGAGGTTTCCCCCTCGAAGAGGCTTATTTCTAAGGTGATAACAGAACGGGAGATGGGAGAGGGAGAGCACAAGATGGTCATGCTTTAATGGATGTCACATCCACTCCATCAGCTTGGATCCTTGATTCAGGTGCATCGAACTATATGGCCACATCAAAAGATGAATTTTCCTCCATCGAAGAAAGCACCAGATCCCCAATTTACTTGGGAGATGCCACACCCGCAAAGGTGTGCGGAGAAGGAATTGTAGACCTTGAAGGGGCCTGCTTCAAAAATGTGCTTCATGTTCCCTCGATGTCCACAAATATTCTCTCAATATATCAAATCACTCATTCCAGCTCTAGAAGGAAGGTGGAGTTCACTCCGGACTCCGCCGTGATTACTGACATTTCCACGGGCTCACAACTTGCACATGGAATTACAGATAACGATTCTCGTTTGTATTTCTTCTCCCACTTTGTTCCTGAACCTATTAGCACTATATTAGTGTGAATCCAAAAATAGATGGACCCAGTTCTAGTGTGAATTTCTTTGTTGTGAAAGTGTAATAATAGTAGTAAAAAATAAATAACAACATTACCCTATAGTTATAGTGAGGGAGTTGAGGAGGCAAGGTATTGAACTTGTTGATTGATGATTTGCATTAAGGAGTGCCCAAGAAGGAAGAGACATGGATTTCACAATTGGGAATCACATGGACTAAAGGAAGACTCACTATCCAATAGAACTGAATAATGTGTAGTAGGGAACAAGCTAGGATAAAAGGATTTCACAGTGAGGTATCTTAGTCAGCAAGAGGAGCATGACTAGTAAATGTAATTGCGCGATGCATATTGATTGAGAGACATTCTCAGTGGATTACACAATTGAGGACTTCAATGACACAAAAATGATCCCTTTATCACTGGAACTATTAAATGAACAATAGGAGTCTCACCTGATGAATAGAACCACACAATTGGAAAACCCAGAAAAGCAAGGAGGCAAGTTTGCTCACTGGAAATGTGTAATGCACCCAAGGGTAAGGCTCAAGAAAATACACAGTTGGGAAATATAGTGGTAGAGAGGGGCATTAATACCCATTGAAACTACACAATGTGAAATTGAGGGCAAGAGAGAACATGAATTGTGTAGTTTTTAGGGTTAGACAAGTAGATTAATGCCCTAGGCTTCACGGTGTCTCAGTGTACTAATGGAGGGAGACTACACTCTAGGACTACACAATGCACAATTTCAAGAGGTAGGGGATGCTTCATTGTGGATGAAGACTACACAGTGCAAAACTCCAAGGGGTAGGAATATTGGTCGAAGATTGAGCAATTTTTAAAGACAATGAAAGCTCCAAAATGACTAAGTTTGGGAGTAGTAAGGCAAGAGGGGATGAGACAAGAAAACAAGTCATGAAACAATGATTTGGCACTTTGATAAAGATGAAACATGCCAAAAGGATACACATACTAAAACTCCACATGCATATCTTGAAACAACATCAAACAACCACTTATTTCTTTTTGTGATATTTGAAACGTCTCATTGTGACACTTAGAATACAAGTTATGTCAAGAGTTTTGACTGCAACCATAAAGTGGGATACGTTGTGGGAGAGTGCCTTGTGCATATTATTATGATATATATAATCAAATAATGCAAAAGAATGTGGTAGAGAAGCCTCTAGTGGTGCACCAAAATGCAACACATGTAAAAGTACAAATAATTAAAATGACAGTTGCGACAGTAGGAAAAAGTAAAACAACACTCGACAAAGCTAATAAAGGTGAAAGTGACACATGATATAGTAAATAGAACACAAAAAAGTCAAATGTGAAAGTGAAATTAAGGAAAAACGATAGTATAAAAAGTGAAAGAGACACTTGTGAAACAAAAAGAGCGCAAATGCGACAATTGAGAAAACTCATTTGAGTGAAGGTACAATTGCAACTAGGAATGAGAGAATCTTTCAACTAAAGCTATGCACTAACTGTTGTAATGGACTGCATAGTGTATTGTCTAGGACAAGTGTATAATGCATTGTCTCTAAGGACTTTGCAAGAACTTCTTCCAATGAGTATGCAAGCATTTTTCTAGGAAATTGCACAATGTCTATTTGCAAGGGTGGGCAATGACTTTTGAGCCTGCTAAAGAAATTGCGCTCATGAATCTATTGAAGGTTGAGCATGTGTTGGAAATTGGATTTGACACTTAGAAAAAAATCAACCAATCAGGAAGTGACCATGAATAACATGAGGTGACAGTTCACGGGATCACCAATAGGCTACACAATTATAATGTAGGAAAAATTGTGGACGGTGTTTGTCACAAAGACAAAAGCAACCCATTCCAACACTCTTATTGCAATATAATATTTCAATCATTCAACAATTTTTAGTTCGTACATGTATACAATATTTTGATTGCAATAATTCTTAATAGTCTAATGTGACCTCAAAATTATTATACTCATAATAATTCTATCACTCCAACTTAATTCAAATTAAATTGTCATCCATTGTACATGTGCATCACATTCATTAGAAGCATTTCATACTGTAATCAAATTTTCATTTTAGTAGACCAATTAGTCTGAAATGAGAAATACACATCTCTAAATTCATGAGAAACTTAGTTCTCCATTTCAGTTAGCATGCATTGCGAATTTTTTTTGTGGTTTTTTCAGGTTGACAACATTCATCCTTAACTATACCTTTCCCTAGTGTTCATGTAAAATAATTCATTAATTTGAGACAACATGTATCATCTTCATTTGAAAGGACTCTTGCCCTGTTCCTTTTCTTTACCTTTTTAGAGTGACTTGCTACATTTCTAGTTGAATCCATTTTAAAGGGTCTATATACCCGGTAACATTCCTACTGTTGCAATATTCATTAGTTCTTGAAATAGTCTTGGCATCACACGTTAGTCATAAATTCATCACCGTAGCTATTTATAGATTTCAATTAAAGCTTCATAAAGGAATTTTCAACTGTATCCAATTCTAGCATGTCCTCGTCCAAGATCTCAATCTTGTGCATATTCATTTGAAAATCATGTGTCATTCATGTACATTTTACATGATATTCATATGTTGTCAGTTTCAAAGTCAATTTTAGGTCTTTACCGTTTTCATTTATGTAGACAACTAAGGTGAGAATCATAACCACATTAATAATGGTAATTATCAACAATAGGTCATTCTTGCACACCTACCCAATGGATATTTTGTGTGACATGGAATCCATTAAATAATTTCATAGTGGGATCACCCAAAACATGGTAAGTACAAATTTTATTTCATACCATTTACATAGTGACCATATTTTTAAATATTACTCACTTATGTTACTATTATGATGGTTCTTAGTAAATGACCTTTCAAACTACATAACATAATTATTCCTTTATTTCATTTTTTCATCTCTCTCTCTCTCT
>APFE031525420.1:0-11350 GCA_000404065.3 Pinus taeda | reverse complement strand
GGCACCAGAAAATGGTTCTTGGAATTATACCTTCATACATCTTAATCATACAGTCAGCATGATGTATCTAAACTAACCACTAGCAGATGCACTACTAACATTGAGATGGGTAGCTTTGTTGGCTCCACATTTGCATCCTGCATAGAGCTCCCACCTTCAATGAAATTATCATGAGAGGGAATGAGGCTACCCTATATTTGGCATCTCAAGATAGTATCGTTCAGAGTAAGAGGATGTTAATGCCTAGAAAGGAGGACAATTTTCTAGCAAAATGGAAGTTTCTCAATGATCAAGTGTTTGATGCTCAAATTATTTCCCTTTACACGTGTGGATGATTTTAGTAGTTCAAAGTGTATATTATGTATTGGGAATCATTCCTTCTTTTTTCTAGTTCTAAATAGTATGTTTAATCAATAGTCTATGTCAGTCAGCTATGCCATTTAACCCAAAGTTGATCAGTAAACTGTCATACATGTTTCAACCTATCCACATGCCACATTCCAACACAGGAAGAAGGTATAGGACGATATGTTACTAAGGTGAGTCAGTGAGTAAGGGCCATTCCCAATAGCCAATACTTTATGCCAAGAGTTGATCTCCAGGAGGTGTCAATTCCATACTACCTATACCTCAGTCCCTATACCCTAGATAAACTCATTACCCACCAAACCTGGAGGTTGACATAGGGAGAAACCTAATCACAGGGGCTACTCAGATGGGCTACCGGTTAGTGAAAGCAACCTTAGTCAATATTCTTCACTAATTAAATTACTACTTTGGGGGTCACAAAGCAAATTCTATGTTGAAAAGGTCCATTAATTCCAAGGATGTAAATTCAAGGGACAAACAAGGGTTATAGATAAGTCTAGGGTGAAGAGTGTGCTACGAATTATGGTAATGTGACTCAACTATAAAGCACGGTGGCATAGCTTTGTGGACAATTGGATTATGTCAATTCGATAAGCTTGTTGATTAGGGTATGATAGTTCTTATATTCCTTCTACACTTTTCTTTGTATAATTTTTTGTATACTTTTTATTAGAGTATTGTAGCACTTGTAGAGTTTTTTCAATCCAACTAAGGCTTTTCTAACTCTGAGTCTGAGGTTTTGCTGGTATAGGGCTTAAAACGCTAGTGCTAATCCTTTCTATATCCCATATTATCTCTAATGAATGGTCATGCTTATTACATGCTATGAGCACCATGTATTATAGCAAAAGGAATATTTGTCTCACTTCATAGTTCATGGTAAAGCTATCTATAGATATCACAATAGCTAACTCTCTACACCAATCCCTCATTACAGTTTGACTTATATAAGGATTGAAAATGATAGTTTGGAAATACACTTATTATTTCTATTTTGATGGAGCAGTTTAGAGGCCCAACCTATTGGTGAAGCCAGGAAGATGATCAGTAGGGTAGGCGACATATATTAACCCTTTACCTTACCCCTTATGATACAAGTTAGACCAGCCATACATACATCTATTTTCTTAGCCTTCACGAAACAACCTTATTTATGGATGGAGTATTGGCCCTTACTGATCATTTGCTTCAGCTAGGAGAAGGTAGCTTCTATTTTATCACTATTCATAATTGAAATTGTTCATTTTCGAAACTGTTCCAATTTAAGATTTTGATCCTTTCCTTTTTCATTTTTTTCTCATATTTGGTATGAGATTTCTTTCAGTATTTGTGTTCCTTGGTTGCCCCACCATATATATGTGGTTTGGATGCTATCATAACATAATCTTGGAATGTTATATGAGGTTCAGATGCTGTTAGAAAATAATCTTAGAACACTACAATTTTCTTGTAAGTGTGCTTTGAAACATTGGTTTTGCTTTTCCAGGTTGTTAATGAAAATAAACAATCCAATTGGTGCCATTATTTAGATTATGTATTGAAATCCAAGTGGTCTAGTAATGATGGATTCATTGCTTTCCAAGTACCAAGGCAATCTAAATTTTTCTTCCTCCTGTGTAGTTATGTGTTCTATATTGTTTCTTCTTCATTCACTCTGTCTAGCATATAAAGTGTGTCTAAGGTAGTAGGCAGATGGGCAAGTCTTCTGATCCTTCAACTATGTTACCAAGTAGAAACCTAAGGGAGAAGGGTGGGTGCATCCCCACAAAGAGGTCACATATACCAAAGCTGGTCCTGGCTAGTGCCTTGAGCTAGAAAATTTCCTTTACCTTTCTATTAACAATGCATCTGGAGAGGAAGCTAGCCTTGGCTATTGCCTTGAGCCAGAAAATTTCCTTTAGCCTTGTATTAAAAGCATCTGGAGAGGATTTTGTATATTTTTAGAATCTCTGGTAGGGATTTGTTGCTCCGCAAAATTTCTTGTCCTTTAAGAAACTAAAAATTAAAAACTTTTTTAAGATGCCTAAATAAAAAGTTAATTTTAATCTTCTAAATTAAAGCTTATGAAGTTCTTATAGTACACTAACTTTGTTATATTCTCAAACTATCAATTACATTACAACTTTGCATTAATTTTAATTATTATAGTACTTTCGGTAGTCTCAATAGTTTAGAGAGACCTCCCATGACTATCATTTAATGGTTAAGCCAAGAATCAATGCCCCTACTTCACCCTCTCTTATGTCTTGTTGATCTTCAATGATATTTGAAGCAATCCTAGGAATCTTTTTAGCGTTCATGTTCATCTTTTTGTCCTTGTAATTAATTAGCTAACCATATTCCTATTATTAATGGATGAAAGCCCATACTCTAAGAGAATATTTGGGTATGGAATATTGTTTTATAATTTAAGGTTTTATTAATTATAAAAAAAATCTAGATTTGATTGATTTTCTCTAAATTCATTTAAAAACATGACAAATTCCAACGTTATAATGATAGAAGATCAAGCAATGAAAGCCCAACTTCTAATAGAATATTTGGATATGTAATATTGTTTTATATTTAAGATTTTATTAATTGTAAAAAATGTCTAGATTTGATTGATTTTCTCCAAATTTCTTTGAAAATGTAACAACTTCCAACGTTATAATGATATAAGATAAATATCATAATAAACATATTAAAAAAGGATATTATTTTCTTCCCAAAACCATAGATTTATTTTTCCACAATTGTTCTCAAGGCCAAAATAGAGCTTTCAATCTCCATTAATCATTCTTTCCATATTATAGCTCAATTTGAGCTTTTCATATAGGTGAACTTCAATATATTTGTACAAAATAATTTCCTCCTTGATTTTATTGTTATACACAAACTTAGGGTACAAGATGTGCATAGATTTTTTGATCATCTTGTCAATTCACTAACATTACAAAGCTAGTGTAAAGAATATTTAAGGATTCTTAGTTGTTTTTCAAAATTGGAGGGGATCCTTTATAAATGAATAATCACATATGCATAAAGAAGAATGATGATTATTCTACTGAAGGTAGCTCCAACACAACTTGATTTCTCTAAATACACTTCTAACTCGTCAATATTGAGGCCAAATAGAGTAAGTCATAAATGACATCCTTGATTAACCTCTAGATTACAATAGGTTTCTATTAATCAAAATTGACTATTCTTGAAATTAGCATACAACCTTATTACAAATAATCATAATCCAAAAGAAGCCTTTAGATCTTCCATTATAATGTCAAAAGCTTTCCTAAAGTGAACAAAACAAAACAAAAAATCATTTTATTTTTTCCACATGCTTTTATGAAAATCGTAAGAGTAATCAAGTAGTTTAATGTTAGATGATAGCTTTAAACACTTACTCGACCTTCATCCTCACTGTGGCTTTCCAACGAAAGTAGTATTCTAAACACTAATTTAATACACATTGACTAAAAGAGAGATAGTCATGTCATCTAATAATTAGATGGATATTTATACTGACTTTTTAATCAAAACATAACCCCATCTATTCTATATCATGATCCGTGTAGGTCCTTTACAGAACAAACATAATGCCCAAAAAAGGAGGTATTTAACATCTCGACGTGCACAAAAACAACATAAAGCTTATATATATATATATATATATATATATGCAAACCATTTCCCTTTCCACACACGTAAGGTGACAAATCCAGTGTTTCAAGGAATCTTACCCTCTTGTTCAACTTGCCAAACCTCCCACTCTCAATATTCATAAAATATTCTTGTAATAACTAAAGAGTAAAGTCCATAAAAAATTCATGAACTGTATGAATGAGGATAACATTAGGACCATGTGCAAACATGGATTAAGTTATGGTGGCAAATAGAACCTGGTATCATTTCAATGCAATAGTAATAATATTAGGAGCTTGATGGACAATAAGTTTCTTCAATTCCTTCACGTAGGAATCGCATTTGAAATCATAGTAAGTTAATAAAAATTACCATTTTTCAATGAATAAAAGGATTTGCATACATTTCTCAGTTTCGTAATCACAGTTTCCCTAGAACTGAGATTTTTTCATTTGTGACCTTTCATTGTCATAGGCCATTTCGTAGTAGCTCTAGATTCAAAGAAATTTTTTCTATGGCTAAAATGACGTAGTGCATTTTACCCATTTATCTCTCCATTTCCCTTGGTAGTGAACATAATATCCCTCATCATCTTGTTGTCTGGCCTTTCCTGCCCGATCTTCTAGCTACTACATTAATGATAGCAAACATATTGACATCCTCTTCATCCATTTTCCTCGATCATTTAGGAAAATCAATAGTCTTTGTACTAAGCTCATAAACTATCAACGAAGAAAAGTGTGTGGCCATTATAGGGATCACCTTGCACTGGGATTTAGAGGTAGACATGATTTTTAGGTTTCTTCCCTGTAATAGTTATTGTTTTTCTTAATGAATGACAAGATTTTTGTCCTAGTTATGGTCGTCAAATGTATAAAGTTCTTTTAAGTTTTTTTTCCCCATTTTTTTGTAACTATTATGTACTGCTTATTGCTCATTTCCTTCATGGCTCAAGGTTATCCTATTTTTATGTCTGAAAATATTTTTACATTTCTTATGAACACATTAAACCCAACTATCTTGTTCCACACTGATATGCTTTTAATTTTGTTGAAAAATTAAGTGAACTATAGCATATTGGGCCCTTTGTCAATCTTGATGTTATGGTTCAAATTTTTCCCTTTATGTTGACTTAAATTACTAGCGCTCTAGGCAGTGTAATAGATATGATGTTGTTCACTAATATGTGAATATCATACATGGAATTAGGCTTGGGTCGGGGTAAGGTTGAATTTAATGAGTGTCACAATACTTTATTTGCAATCTTAAATTTCCCAGCGACCTTAAACATCCTGAGAAAACTAAATGAGGAATTCTAGGAAACAAAATGCCCAAGTTAGGCATAGAGATTAGGTTTTTGGAAAATGTTTTCTTCCTCCCTCTTAGCATGCAATATTTATTCAAAATAGTAATGACCTATTGGATTTTGAGATATTTTATTCCCCTTGTTGTGTTGATTGAATTTCTATCAATCACTATTTGAAGGAAATCATTTGAAACATTTTATATACATCGCTGATAAACTTCAGTTTTGAACATGTTATTGCTTCAATTTCATCACTCAAGGTTACCCTATTTATATGTCTGGAAATAGTTTTACATTTCTTTTGAAAAAATTATACCCAACTATCTTGTTCCACACTGACATGCTTTTAATTTTGTTGAACATTTAAGTGAACTATAGCATATTGGGCCTTTTGTCAATCTCGACGCTAAGGTTCAAATTTTTCCCTTTATGTTGACTTAAAATATCGACACCCTAAGCAATGTAATAGATAGGATGTTGTTCACTGGTATATGAATATCATACATGACATTAGTCTTGGGTTGGGGAAAGTCTATCATTAATGAGTGTCACAATACTTTATCTGCAATTTTAAATTTCCCAACGACCTTAAATATCCTGAGAAAACTAAATGAGGAATTATAGGAAACAAAATGCCAAAGTTAAACATAGAGATTAGGGCTTGGGACAATGTTTTCTTCCTCCCTCTTAGCATGCAATATTTATTTAGAATAGTAATGAGCTATTGGAGTTCGATATAGTTTATTCCCCTTGTTGTGTTGATTGAATTTCTATCAATATTTGAAGGAACTCATTTGAAACATTCTATATACATCGATGGTAAACTTCAGTTTTGAACATATTATTGCTTCACTTTCATATCAACTTCAAAAGAACAACAATGAAGCTCCCCATTTTAACCATTGATGGGAAATTCATGGAAATGACTATGTGCATTGTGGGACCCTTTGAATGCTAATTAATTGATTTTTCATGGGGTTCTCAAATTCCCGCTCTCAACTTTTCAAATTGAAAATTGGCCAAATGGGTGATTGATTGAGCCATTTGCATTCCTTTCTTGAATTGCATCATTCTCTACGGAAAATTTCTCTCATCGAATTATTTATAGTGAGTGTAGAATATGGAGTGAGATTAGGATTCATGTTTACAAGTGATCTCTTTTTTTTCGTTTATCGCTAGTGTCCTCCTTTAAGTAGCTTGAGTTTGTTAGGTTCCAACCGTAACCCTCATATTTATGCAACAGGATCGAGTCATAGTTATAGTTAAGTAAAGAGTCAATAAAGCCCATACTAATAATTGTAAGTGGTTGACCCGCATTTAATGAAGGGACCACAGTTAGTTGCAAATTGGCCATGGTATTACATAGATGGTATTGATGAGAACCATGGTATTACCCCATGGTATTGCATATATGAATCCTATATAAAGGATAGAGACTCCGCTCGAGGAACATCATGTCTTATTTTGTAATCGAACTTAGCTCTATTGGAGGTTGTCCCCTCAAAGAGGCAAGTGAACATTACTTTCTGAATAAGAAAATACTTGTTGTTATTTCATATTGTTCTATGTTCTGGGTATATTTGTTCACATATTTGGTATTTTGGTATGTTCTTGCAGGTCAAGAGCATAATGAGTGGTATCAGAGCACTTTCCATGGCATGTGGGATCTCCATTTTTTAGCATTCTTTTTTTTGGCTAGAGACATGTTCTGGCGTCTTTAAACCACAGGATCTATCGTTGAGTGCATAAACCTGCGGATTTGGGGAGGCATGCAAATAGGAAATACAAGAGTTGTTCACACGTGTTCGACTCCCTTGTAACTCCTGTGGGTACCCCTTCGAGTAGTAGCGCATTTGACAGAACCGCGCATGCACTGTCTTCCAAGTACCCTCTAGGTATATCGGAAGCCCTATAGGTTCCGTTGAAACCTTGCCATAGATAAACCATTCTCCATCTTGCTGCTACAATACACAGAGAACAACACTCAGGGAGATTCCTTGAACGTACAATAGGGTAGTCGGGTTGTACAGCTAAGGGTATGGTTGATCATCCTTGGCTAGTGGCCTGAAAGATTGGGCCAAGTACTATTGTCAGATCCTTATGTATATTGCGATCTATAGCACCTGACACCTTATCTATCTCTAGATCACGCATCCTCTTTGCTAGAAAAGATCTCACAAGTGGGGTTTTGTCGCAACAAAAGTAATCAGTTCGCCATTTAGACTTATCAAATCCATCAAATCCGCCATCTAGATCTAGTAGTTTGGGCTCTGTAGCCGTCGCAATAATTAGATCTGCCATTCAAATCTGTCTATTTGTGTGGGCTCCTATACCTGGGCATGATTCTTGTAGGATATTGGGTAGAATTGAGTTTTCTGGGATTTGTCTACTGCAGTATTCCTAAGCAAGGAGTAAAACTCCTTTTGGAGTAAAAATAAAATAAAATAAAAAAGTCTGAGACCTCCTGGGACACTTATAGGAGACTTAGCCAATAAGAATTAGGACAATGATCTAAGCAAGGTGGTACCATTCAATTGTTGGCATCAATTTTTTTTTAGGGTGGTCCCAAATTTTAAGTGCACCAGATCAGTGCATGGTACAAACTAGAGCTCAAGTTATGGCCAATGAGAATATTGACAACCTTGAAACAAAGTTGGACAAAGTACTATCATTGCTCCAATCTTTAGTGGACTCATTCACAAAGGGAAAGTCAAAGGAATGAGCGGAGGCATATATTTTCAATGAAACTGTTGAGGGTGAGTCTAGACATTCTCTTCACCTCTTTGGCAACCAACAACAACCCCAAATGTGACCACCCAAGCTAGAGATGTATAAATTTGATGGTTCTCATACGACCACATGGCTAGCACAAATGGAGAAATATTTTACATTGAATCACATCAGAGATGATGCAACTCAACTTAGTGTGGGTAGCATGTAGTTGGACAATGAAAGATGACAATGATGGCAGTGGCATCACCGTTGCTATGGAAGGCCAATGCCTTGGCAGACATTAGCCAAAGCTCTCACAAATCGCTTTGACAATGAATCCAACTTTTTGGGTCGTCTCACTAAGGTCCGATAGATAGGGATAGTGAATGAATATATTACATCCTTTGAAGCCTTAGCTTTCCACACAGGAGCTCTAAATGAGCAGTTCTACTTGGAATGTTTTGTCACTAGTCTCAAAGAATCCATACAAGCCCACGTCTAAAACACCCTATCTCATGGCTGGATACTTGCAGGATCGCTCATGAAGTGGAACATGTGTTAGCAGCCTAATACAATCGACCAAATTTCTTAGGCAAGGGTTGGACCCCGAGGCTCAAAGCACTACCCAAACACTCAAGGTCGAAATGGTGTCACCAACAAAAATGACGGAAAGAAGAAAGCAAGGCTTGTGTTACTATTGTGATGAGAAATACTCCCCCGGGCATAAATGCAAGGACACTAAATTCTTTCAAATTGATGCTACTAATCACAGTTCATCGGAGGAGGCCCCACCATTTGCGGGACCTGAGGAGGAAGATGAAGACAACCAACCAGACAATGTACCTAAAGAACTAGCTATCTCGTTGCATGCCTTGGCCGGGATTTCTTCTTCCCAAACTCTCAAAATTAGAGGTTTTATTAAGCATCGGTCAGTAGTAGTCTTGATTAACAGTGGCATTACACATAACGTTATCCATCAAAGAGTCACATAAGCTATGCATTGTTTTGTCAGAGAAGTATCTAACTTCCAGGTCCAAATTGTTGGTGGGGGGACCATGAAATGTGAAGGCCACTATGAAAATGTCAAACTTCAAATGGGGGATTATCAGCTAAAGAAAAAAATGTTTGGCATACACATGGGAGGGTGTGACATTGTACTGGGGGCTGAATGGCTCCGCACACTTGGCCTAATCACAATGGATTTCTAGGAGTTATATTTGAGCTTTAAAAAGAACAACCACACACATACCATCCACGAACTCCAGGCACATGATCCCTCTATCATTAGCTCACATAGGATGGAAAAAATTTTAAAAAAGGGCCACCATGGATTTATAGCGCAATTTAATGCCATCAAGAACTTCAAACCCACTTCTCTTCAGATTCATCCTGAGATGCAACAGATCATAAACAATGATCTGCCAGTCTTTGAAAAGCCTCATGAGCTTCCACTTTCGAGAGGGGAACATGATCATAGCATTACTTTGGTCCTAAGGGCCCACCCACCAAATGTGCACCCATATAGATATCTATTTGCCCAAAATAATGAAATTGAAAAAATAATCAAGGAACTCTTGGAAGCCGACATCAGTCATCCTAGCATTAGTCCTTATTCATCACTCATGGTGATGGTGCTCAAGAAAAATAGGGAATGGCATATGTTATAGACATTTTTTGGCACTAAAACCCCAATCATACATATCCATAAACCAAGGGCTTCTCAGTCCCTAAGAGTGTTGCTTCGCACACTAAAATAACAAGGTTAGCTCATTACATCATCTCCCAGAAGTTTTCCATTGAAAACTGCTCAGAACTAGTCAAAACTTGACCATACAGACTACCGAGTGCAGAGGGTGAGATGCATCTCACCTGTTCAGTGTAAAGGGTGTGATGCGTACTAAAAATCCCTTCTATAAGGTTCGATGGGCGAGAGTAGACAAATGGCAGAGACAATTTGCAAGGTGGATGATCATGGAATCTTCCAGAAACTTCTCGTGTGACACTTGCCTCTCTAAATTCGTCCAAGGATGAGTAAGAGATCATCAATCTCCAGGTGGAATCAAGAACTATCAGAGAGAGGACACTAATCAAAATCCCAGAAGCTGAATCACCCCACTACAATCATTTATATATGGATCCCTCATCCTAGAGATCTAGGGGCTAGAAACTTGTACCTTGTAAGGAATTTCTGTTGGTTTCCTGGTGTAATATCATAGTGTTGGGTGATCTAAGCTTTTCATGAGGTGAAGAAGGGCTTTCATGCTGAGAGGATGACACTGGGTCAGAACAATTGGCTGTAACCCTCTTTGCTATTCTTGATATTAATAAATCTATTGAAGTTTTCCTCCACATTCTTGTATGTTTGATGATATATGCATTTGTGTGGTCAATGCATATCTGGTCCTGTATTATTTATGATTGTAGATCTTTGTTCTTCGATAGTATTATGTTGCTTTGATTCCACAGGTGCTCTTTGAAGCTAGGTAGATGAAGAAGGAGCGGTGAAGATCTATCAGAAGGGAGAGGAACCAAGCGCAAGATTGAGGTTGGTGTCCTTTATTCCCCTCTTATCTACTTCTCATAAAGGAAAGTGAAAGTGGTTTTAGCTTATTTTTTTCTAAGATATCTAACAATATTAGTGGGACTAGCAGCTCCGAGTGGACACTAGATTTCCTGATAACAAAATGGCGACTCCACTGGGGATATAATAGATTGTTTGCTTGTCTACATTTGTTTATTTTATAAACTTACAGACAAAGCCTGAAGTCAAGCTAGCTAGCCTTCAAACTGCATTTGCTATCCAAGTGCAAAGTAGATCAATGCTGCTTCAGTCTATCTCTGGATTTTGTTTATAAACTAAACAATCGATTTGAAAAAATTCCAATTGCCCTAGTGGTGGCTCTAGTAACCTCATTAGATCAGCCCTTGTGATTTATATTTACTGAACATCGCGTGCTTAGCCTAAATCCCTGAACTGAGCTGCAAACTATGACCAAGAACCAAGTTGAAGTCTCGTCCCTTGACTATCGTACATTCTACTCTTGGGAATCTGGATGGATCGCACCTCCCATGTGTAGTAGGTGTGTTGCATCACACTTTCCCTATGTTATAGGTGCACTGATCAGACAAGACCTCTTCTGCTTCCATATCTCGATTTTTTGTTCACTCTCTTTAGCTTTTTTCAAGAGTTTTGTTGTCTATGATCAGTACACCTCTATGGAAACCCCCTTCCTTTCCATCATTCTGCCTCCATTGTGCAAATAACTGTGAATGTTTTTATGTATTATGTGCCATTTTCAGTTCTCTTTTATAAAGAAGTAGCGCAATCGAACTGTTGTT
>APFE031525412.1:0-40208 GCA_000404065.3 Pinus taeda | reverse complement strand
TATTGAAGATGTCTGAATGGCTAAGTGGTTCGTTATAAATCTGGTAACTGATTACGATGCAATGGGAAAACACCTTCAGCGTCGCTCGAACCTGCGCCCAAATGGAGACCTTGAATGTATCTGTTTCGCCAGACGGGAGATGCCAATGCAGACAATTTATAGCAGCACAGGGTGGGATTCGTATGCATGGGCCTTCCGGGCGCCCGCCAAAATGGTGGATGTCATTGTTCACAGAGTATACTTTACCTTACGCCTAGGGCACAGCCTGCCGGGATTCAGCACCGCAAGCGGACCTACGAGGTGAGCAAGCACCATGAACAGGAGAAATGAATGCTCGAGAGGACCTGTTCCGGTTGTGCGAATGGAGCAAATGAATGTTTGGCGCGAGGGATCGTTTGAAATTGTGCGGGTGTTGGTTGCCAGCACAGCGGGTGCCAGCTCGGAGGTGGTGGGGTAAAGAAGCGTTAATTAGTGTTATATGTTATCGATTGCTTTACATAGTGTTATATGTTATCTATTGCCTTACGGCGTTTTCTTTGCAACATCTGGTGCAAATGCTAGTTAGGTGCCTGTCCACTTTGAAATCCTAAGCACGATAGGTTGCGATTACCAAGTCCCTGCTCACTGAAATCGTGAGCGTTGGTGATGATTACAGAAATTCATTTTTAGGTTTATTGTGAGCCTTTAGTATTTACGCTTTTCTTGAAAAGTGTTTTTAGCATTTAAACCAAAATCGATAAAGAAAAGATGGTGTATTTTATATAATTTTAAGTAGAAATTATTAATTTTTATATATTTTTTAATATAATATCTAAAACACATGTACTTTGCCTAAATTAAGATGAAGAAATGTTAAGATATGTTAATGTACATTACATGTAATTTTAAATCAATGTTCTTTAATTTATATTTTTAAATAATAAAAAATTTTTTTCTCAAAACAATATATGGAAAATGTATAAATCTCCTAAATCTTATAAGTTTATAATAGAATTAGAGCTCACAATAAACCATAAAACCATAGTTACTGAATACCGCCAAATTAACCTAAAAAGTTGCTTCTCTCATTAATAAGGAGGTTTGAATACCGTACCGTAATGTTTTAAAACCAAATATTTTTCTTTCACAAATTTTTAAAAAATACCATACGGTAATGTTTGAAAACCAAATATTTTTCTCTAACAAATTTTCAAAAAAAAATTATCATCTTCACTAAAATTTATTATACTTTTCCGGCCACCATTTTTTACTATAAATCGCAATTATTAATTGCGTCTGTAATGTGCAAGAACCCAACGCCATACTTCACATAACAATTCTTGTACCTAGTAAATTTTATATATATATAAATATGCTAATGGGCTATTAATATTAGTCTATGTTGGAGTAGGAATGGAATAGAATACATTACCATTATTAAATTTTGTGTGTTCTCTTCGCATGATATTTGTTTGCACAATTCATATCTAGTTTAACTATATTCAGTGATGGTTTGAACTCCTAACCCATATGTTTAAACCGGTGAAGAGTTTTGGAACAATCTTAGCTACCCTTATTGACACCCTAGGTCAGCGGATGGGGGTTTATCTCAAATGTTCTATAATGTCATGTTGTCTCACACCTGCATGTGGAAGATCCAATGACGAGATTTGTTGTGTTGATGGATGAACTTGATTTGTTCTACTTTAGATCAAGGGTTCAGATTGTTTGAGGGTTGGTTAGGGTATTACACCTTGTAGTGGCCAATCTAGGGTGCTAGATTAGACTAGATTTATTATCAACCAAGGTAGGTAAACTTAGAGGCACGTGTCTAAAGTCTATAGACATAAAAGGATTCCTAACTAAATGTCTACTGTGACAGGCTACAGCACTCCTTTACAGGAGGTTAAAATATGTTTCCTCTCACCTTAACACTCAGATCACCTAATTTATCTAAGTGTCCTAAAGATACAACATATTGCTAGACTGAGTTTTCAACCCTCTTACAAGGATGTTATGCACAAAAGCTCTTTCTAGCTAACACTTAAGCATTCATGAAAAATCAAAAGCACATTGAATTTTAAATGCATGAAAACAGAGTCTATGGAGATGCTTTAAAATCTAACGATCGATCAAATCTTTTACAAGATATGGTTCAATGATCTAACAATCAAATCTTCTAGCCATCACCATGAATACCATTTGCAAGAATTTCTAATCAAATCGATAAAATCACAGACATGGAAATAACATTAAACACTATGCACACTATTTAAATTCAAAACGCTATGGAAATGAAATTAATAGTATACAAATCCACGTAGGGCCCGTCCACGCTTCAATGGCACACTGAAGAAACCTCAAGCAACGAGAATGTTAATGCATAAACACTGTTGGAGTAAAACTGTGACTGTAATTAAGTTCTGAAGATTGAAATCACATACAAGAGCTCTGTTCTGGAACAATACACAAAGATAATAATTGTCTTTGAAACAATACAATAAGCAGTCTTTATTTGCTTGTCTCCTATCTAAATCAAATGTACATACATTAAGCAGCTTTTACAAAAGAGTGATTTTTGGTCCTTTCTAATCTAAATCAATTTCCAAAAGAAAAACGAAATCATTTTGGGAAACCATGACTTTAGCTGCCTTTGTGACCAAAAAGGATGGGTTTAACCAACATTGACGGCATATCCATGAGCTTTTGATTTGTTGTTGAATCGATTTTTCACCATGCATGTACATGCCAGATCACGTTCCTATCCATTGCTTTGACTTGCCTGCCATGCCACGTGTCACATCATAAACCATTTACAGGAAGTCAGGACATCTTGTAATCTTTTTGTTGAAAATTCCTAATTTTTAACATAAAAATTCCTAATTTTTAACATAAAAATTCCTAATTTTTAACATAAAAATTCACAAATTAACTTTAATGTAAACTAACAACTATAATGCTATTGATTAATCAATTTCAATGGATACGAAACCTCATTTGCACCTTTTCCTTTTGGTGGCTGCTCTGCAACCATGATGCTTCTTCCTGGTGCGAGCTTGCTTCAGATTATTTTTTTCTGCCTACAAGTAAGGAAATATTTATATTGCTAATGTGCTATCAATATTAGTCTATGTTGGAGTAGGAATTTAATAGAATACATTACAATTATTAAATTTTATCTGTTCTCCTTACATGATATTTGTTCCCACAATCCACATCTCGTTTAACGATATTCAGTGATGGCTTGAACTCCTAAGTCATAAATATAAATTAGTGAAGAGTTGTGGAACAACCTTAGCTAGCCCTCTTGCTACCCTAGGTCAACAGATGGGGGTTTATTTAGAATGTTTCATAATGTCCTGTTGTGTCGCACCTCCTAGGGATCCGTGCATGTGCAATATCCAATGACGAAATTTGTTGTGTTGATTGATGACCTTGATTGCTTCTGCTTCAGATCAAGGGTTCAAATTTTTTGAGGGTTGGTTAGGGTATTACCCTCCCCAAAACCCTTGCTCAAAATCTCATTTTCACCTTTACCTCCCAGAAGCTGCTCTAAAACAATGATGCTTCTTCCCGCTGAGAGCTTATTTCAGATTCTTTTTGTCCGCCTACAGGTAAGGAAATTCTCTTGCTACAAGTTGACTTGGTATCAAGTTTACTGGCTTATTATAAAAAAATACAAGTGGTTAATTTAGTGTTCCTGTTGTGGTCAAGTCGTCATTCATCAATATCATTCCAGAGTTTTCATTTCGCCATTTTTTCCATTCTTATAGGTATTGTTTCCATGGCTACTCATTCCAGAGTTTTCATTTCGCCATTTTTTCCATTCTTATAGGTATTGTTTCCATGGCTACTTTTTAGCAGGATCGATCCCTTCATCAGCATGTAGGTGAACGAGGGTTCGGGATCTGCATGCAATTTGGTAGGTAATTTTTATGCACGAGATTAATTTTCATTCCCAATCACACAGTTTCTAGTCGACCATGCTTACAGATACCCTCCCCTTCGTAGGTAACATCAGTCTTTTGCTTTGATTTAGAACACTTAGTTTTCCTTTTCCATGTATTTACTGTTCGAACTTCTAATGTGTGAATGTAGGTATGACATTTTGCTCCATGCTCAATCTGTTATTTTCTAAACATCAGTAGTAACCAAATACTTATCTTTCCCCAGGTACCTCAACCTTTACCTGGTCCAGACGAAGCAGTTGTTACTGTGTATCTTTTCTCTTAGGGTTAATGTATAGGAAGGGTTTTCTTACGTAGTAAAGGAATATGTAGATCTGCTACTAGCACTTACCTGGTACTCCTAGAGGAGTCCAACCTTAGTTTTAAAAGTTGTGGATTAGTACTGTTGAATGTTGTCGAGAGCATGAGCTTTGAGTTTAACGATATGGAATATATTTTTAACTGTTATTATTTCCGCTTCACGGTCAACATCATGTATTGTGCTCTCTTAAAATACAATGAATGTATTTCAATTATATATACAATTTTTGTCCTATACAAAGTTTTTTTGCTCATTTACTGTGCAATATAATATGGGTTCTGTAATTTGCTTTGCTTGCATAATTGGCACTGTATTATGGACTATCCAATTATTATAACTATGTGGATTCTTGGAATTGTTCTTCAGGACTCAGTTTCTATTATTTCTAGTACTTATGCAATAGTATTTATTCACCATGTTGTAGATTATCATTGTTTTACAGTAACATGTATTTATTCATTGTGCTAGTAGTTTATTGTTAATTCCTTCATTTAAATTCTTATATAAATAGTTTCGTAGAAGTAAATTCTATTATCAACAAATAACCTCAGGTTGAAAGGAGCTAAGTCCCTCTCAGGTTCCTTCTCGCCCAATGAGATTTAACACACACCTTCAACAAAGGATTGTTCTAACCCTCGGATTCTGCATAGGGGTTGAACTAACATAGCCAAGGTGCCATGGTTTCCTATCTAGTCTGAGTGATATTATTTTGTTGCACTATAGCATAGTTTGTCGACTACGCTACATATTTAACTACATATAATTCTTATTCTCGATACAGAAATGTTTAAATGTGGTACTTTCCTATAGGCTTATATTATGTTTTCATTTACAAACTTTCCATGTAAATTACTCTAACTCTAAGCCCATAATTGCAGTTCGGATCTTTTAAAAATAAGTATCGGACAAAATTTGAGCTCAACTATTTCTAACAGAATACACTTCCATATTTTTTCTTTAACAAAGTTTTGTATACTTATCTGGATGAAATTCAAATAGTCTAAGAACTCTGCCAAAAAGATGCTCTCCTCCCTTCTAATGACACTAACAATTACCTCTGTGTCAACCCCATAAGCCCTTAGACTTCCTGAACAGTTCTATGACTGAGACTTGTCTAGGTCCAACTCTAAGTATCGAGAACTTCTCCAAAGGTTCAAACTAAGAGATTTTATACTTATGTTTGTAAGTGAAGAGTTCCACTGATTCCATCCCATCTCAAGAATGTTTCTTCATTAATAGAACAATGCTTTATTTCTAGTAATGGCCTAGTGTTGTTCAAGTCTCTTTCTCATCCTTTCTTCTCCATCAAAACTAGAAAAAGAATAAAAGAAAAACTAAAAAGAAAAAATCCCCACTCTTCTACCGAGATCTACTTATCTCCAGGAATGAGAGCCCAGAATCGTAACTTCGATAATTTCCTAGAAGTTAATTGATTCCTTCAGAGATTCTTCGAGAGTTCCAAGCCTTGTCCAAATTTCTTCAAAACAAAATATACACAAAAGAATAATATATGATTCTTTCAAATGTTTTTTTGGTAAATTTTCACCATACCTTCTCTAAGTCATGACTATGGAGTTTCATCTATCAAAGTATTTAAATAGTAATTCATGGTAAATAAAATGTAATTATTAAAGTAAATTTTTTTATGATTTTTTATATAAGAAATATTTGAAAATGTTTGAAAGTAATAAATTTTCTAAGTTTTAGATGTTTACAATAGATTTAGAACTTATGATAATTTATTGTATATAGACAAAATTTATTGTACTAGTAAAAATCACAATAAAAGGTATTTTTTTTCATGTTTTTATTTACTTTGAATCTAAGCTTACCATTATTCTCTAGTTTTTAATTAAAACAATTTATATATAATTAATTAAAAATATGATATTAATGGGGTTTGTGTACAATCAATTAATAATATGATATTAATGGGGTTTGTATGTTTTTGTAAAAACATGGATCCAAAAAAAGCAAACAGTTGAAATTATTTTGCCAAATTATTTTATATAAATAGTAATACACATTTTGTTTTATAAACCATAGAATTGTAAGTAATTATTTCTAAGGTCTCTAAGTGAAATTTTTAAGTATCATGCTCATTTATGTTTGTTACAAGATTTGACATTAGCTAAAGTGTTGGCTCCCCTAAAATAGTTGGTTAACTCCCCTTATTGTTATTGTTAGTGTAAACCCCTATTTTTGTTTTTGTGCCCATGTATCCCCAATGTTGTTATTGTTGTGCCTCATAGAAGCCCATTATTGTTATTATCGTTTCCTTACAATATTATTGTTATGTAGGCCCTGATTATATTGTGACCCGTTAGGCTCCTATATATACCAAGGAGATCTTATCATTTGTATCATCCAAGAATTGTTCATTTATGTAATGTAAAGGAGGTTGCCCCCTCGAAGAGGCTAATTTTTAAGTCATTGATCTATCTTTTCTTCTCTTTTGTGAGTTGGTTGCATAGAAACACACCCAAAAAGGATCATAGCCAATATAGCTATGGAGGATATATTATCATTATGATGAACATATGGAATGTTTCCATAAAATTTAGGTTGACGCTTGGAGTTGTGCATGCACAAGATATGCACAATCATCTTGTTGACAACTTCTATTTGCACATCTATTTGGGGTTCAAATACGGTCAATTTATTCAACTTGGCATCCATCATAAACCACATGCTAGATCAAAAGGTACATAGAACCTTATTTCCCCTATTTTAAATAATCATTTGAGGTAGCCAAAAATGAATCCCAACAGTTCATAGAAGATAATTGATCAAAAGCCACAAAAACAAAAACATTACATAAAATATGCAATGGGACGACACCGGATAAAGTGTTGAAACATTGGAGGCTATCACAGGTTTTTCTCCATATTTATACCCACCTGTAAACATTAAAAATTGTACACTTTATCCATGTGAAAAGAAAAGCTAATATGTTAGCTGATCGTCTGGCGAATGAAGGAGTGATCAATAAGGAAAGGGACACTAGGCACGTTTGGGAGTTGATACCCCTAGGAAAACTGTTAGAGGATTGCCTCTATCAGGTTACCAAAGATAGGGATTGTTGGATTGACAGGCTGGATCGATGAGGCTCAGGAGACAAGTGGGAGTGCATGGATGTTTAAACTGTTTGCTTGTTGAGTGGAAATAGTCTGCCGATAGTATTGGCATCAGTATTCCAACAGATTTGAGAAGATGGTTGAGATAAGTGGAGGAAGACTAAGGGTGCAGTGGCGTGGAGATTGATTTTGGACCGAGAGATCTCGGTTGAGTCTGATCTATGGTGTTTGGGCGAGGGAGTTACCCGATCGTTAATGAGAAGAAGTGGGTTGGAGAAACCCACAAGTGGATTTCGGGCTGAGGAAAGGCCATAAGTGGTATTTTCCCATTGGCTCCGATTCCATACAAGCAGTGACACATAACAGTGAGGTGAGAGAGGGAAACTGCTTTTTGGGAAGATTTAGAGTGCGCAAGTTAACCGACTGAAATATGTGTGAGTCGTTAGATTTGGTGGAGAGAGATCGATTGTTGACAGACGAGGAGCTTGTTTCGAAGTCGGGAAGTGTTTTAATCGTTGGATCTTGAATAGATCAACTGTGCAAAAGGGCCGATGATTCTTTAGAATGGCAGATTTCAGACTTTTAAAAATTTTGGTTTGAGCTATCATCGGGTCTGGAGTAGTAAAAACGAGTTGGGAAACCCACAAGTGGATTTTGGGTGGAGGAAAAGTGTAAATGGTATTTCTTGGTTGGCTTTGATTCCATTCACTGAGTGACATGTATCAATGAGGTGAGAGAGGGAAACCACTTTTTGGGCGGATTTGAAGTGCGCAAGTCAACCGGCTAAAATACATGTGAGTCGTTAGATCTAGTGGAGCAAGATCGACGGTTGACAGATGAGGAGCATGTTTCAAAGTTGGGAAGTGTTGTGACTGTTGGATCTTGGATATATCAACGATGATGAAGTGTCGTCATTTCTTTAGAGGGGTGGATTTCAAGTTTTTAAACTGTGGTTTGTGTTACCGTTGAGTCTGGATTAATGGAAGTTTAGTGGAACTCTACAAATTTTGGAGGGGTTTGTTAGCTTAGCGGAAGCTCTAAAGTTGTCTATAGATGATAGAGAGCCCTTGGGAGTTTAACATTTCTTCCTATTTACAATTTTTTGGAAATCTGTGATTATTGGTTTGATCCTGCCTTTGTTTTTCCTGTTGTTGGCAATCCCACAACTGGCTGGTTCTTGTTTGGGTCTTTGCACTTGCAAAGACATGTAACATATTTAATGTACTTGTATAGTTAATAGAAGGCTCCATTCTTACTTGACCAAAAAAAAACATTGCCATGCTTACCAGAGGGAAAAACTTGACATGCATTACATGGATATCGACTTTCGAGACTTGTTTGGTGTAGGTAGAGGAGTGTACAACCTCTCTTTATTAATGGCTAGTTTGTTGATGGTGTAGGTAATGTGTGATCTGATATATCAACTAACATATTGTCAAATATTTAGCCATAATAAATAGTTCTGATGTATTTATATTATATTATCCACACCAAAGTGTCCTACCACCCAACTATAATATGCCTCCCAAATAATCTTGGCACACTTTCTTGATGGAACACAAATATGGCCCGGGTAGCACAAGAGCACATCCTAAAGATGGATGGTTTGAACTTGTTTTCCATGATCAACATTTGATATGTAGCAACAAGTTCAGAGTCATTGTTTTATACTTATGGCCACCAAGAGGTATCATTCCCTCGGAAGTTGAGAATTATGGTTAACACCAAAAGTAAGGGTTGAATGAGGTAGTCCACAACATGATTGATGTTTTAGTTCTTGTACTTTATGTTCAAGTGGAAGTGTTGTAGGTATGTGGACCAATTTTTATGGAATTCATTCTGTAACTTTCATTATGTCTACATGAATTGCAAAGGCATGTGATCATTGCGGAAAATATTTTCCTCCTCCCCATCACAAAATGCTTCCACTATGAACATGCCTATGTGATGGAGTACATCTCCTTGTCTTAGGTAGGGTATATATATATATATATATAATATTAGAGTGTTTCAATACGACATGCCACCAAATGTTTTTTCTAAGTGAGGGTTGCACCATAGCATAGTTGGAGGCACCTATCTTGATCTGAAATGGTTGTTGCAAGTCTAGGACGACGAGGAGGTGCATACTAGAGGCAATGTTTTAGATACTCGAATGCTTTTTTTTGTGAATCAGGATAAGAAAAAATTGTTTTGGATCGAAACTTGGTGACTTGAATTCAGGGCCAACTGATAGGAGAGAAACCCAACATGAAATTTTGATAGAAGTTAGTAAGGCCCAACAAGCTACAGAGCTCTTTCATAGCCATTAGCTATGGCTAATCTTAAGTGATTTCGATCTTGGTTGGGTTCATATGCACTCATGTTCTTCAACAATGTATTTCAAATACCATTTTTTTATGCCAAATGAACATTTCTCCAAATTGGTATACAACTTGTGTTTTCATATGTTGATAAGGACCTGCTAAATGTGATGAAAACTTTCTTCCTAGGTTATACTAAATATGAACGACCATAGGATATCATGCATCATCTTTCTGAAAATTGTTGGAGTTTTATTTAAGTCAAAGAGCATGAAAAACCACTCAAAATGGCCTTATTTAGATTCAAAGGTTGTCTTCCTGGTTTGTTTAATTTAAACTTTGTGGTAGCTTAAACTCAAATCGATATTACAAAAGAACTTGACACAATTATGTTGATTAAGAAGATTTTTAATCAATGAGATTGGGTATTTCTTCTTGATATTGATTTGTTCAGAGCTCTATAACCAATACAAATCCTCCATGTACCATCGTTCTTCTACACTAACACAAATGGAGTCCCTCAAGATTAGGAGCTCAATCAAATGTGGCCAATTTCGATGAGCTCATGAACTTGACATTTATTTCCTTATTCTCCAAGAGACAATGTCTATATATGGTTCCATTAAGTAAAGGAGCACCAAGTATCAATTCAATTGAATGTTTTACGTAGAAAATCAAAAACATCCCTATAGGTGAAGTAAAAATATATTTGTATGCCTCGGCAATCCTTTTCACCTTTTTTTTATTGTGTAGAGGGCCCCATGTTGAGGTTGTGGTGGTTTTAATGACCTTCCTTTAACTTTCTTCTTTGTACTTTGAGATATTACCTCTCGACATTATTTTTTTGAGACCATTGAAATTTTAATAGTTGAAACCACCTTTAATACCTTATAGAGATGACCCCCTAAAGTAATGGGATGGGATTCATAAACAACTTGATGTTTCCACATATATGGTTGTCCTAAAATAACATCAAAAAATTTGAGTGGGGTAACATCACATAATACCTCATCTTTGAAGGGCTTGATGTCATAGGATAGGTGATATTGTTGGATTACATGGATGTCTCATCCTTGCATTAACCAACCAATGGTGTATGGTTGGGGTTTGTGGCATTGTTGAAAGATCTAATATCTTGATGACCTCGTTTGAGATTATGTTATTTTTCACCCACTATCAACAATGAAATGTAGTGGGGCCACCTTCACCCACATCATCTAGGTTGTACCAAGGAATGAAATGAAATATAGGAAAATAAATAAAACACACACACACACACATAAATATAAAAGACAACACAATGATATAGTGAAAACACAACTTCTTCTAATAACAAAAATTGTTAGAATGTTGTAGAACACAAACTAGATAAAATGGTGGTAGCCATATCTACAATAGAGAGAGAGGGAGAGACAGAGATCAAATTTACATGAATTCACAAAAATTTGTTACAGGAGGCCAAAATCACAAACTTTTAATATAAAGAAATAACCCTAGAGGTGTAAAACCCTAACCCTAGAGACGAAACATAAAAAGGTTTATGGGCCTCGGTGTGGTTAGTTGGTACATCAACTTCCTCTAAGAGTCATGACTTTTACATACAGCGTACGCTCTTCATTTTGGGCACACAATTGCTTATTGGAAAAAAATCTATTTGAGGGTCACTACTTCTAACTATGGCTAGGGCATGCCATGGGAACCATAGCCCCCCAAAATCACCAAAAAATATCATTTACTACCTCAAAACAACCTTAAAATTTTAGGACCCAAAAATCCATAAAAAACCCGCCAAGAAGATAGAGAACTATTAAGTTAGTGTAAGACATGGGTGCAATTGATATCCACTCTAATCACCACATTTGTGAATGGAAAGGCACAAAACTTCATAATAACCTCTAACTATTTTGGTTATATCTTTCCAGTTGTGATTATAGTATTGAGTTCTACATCAATGATATGATTTCTTTTACTCTATTCCAAATAAGAATCTGAGCTAACCCCTTTATTTTTGTTTTAACTCAACCAACAATGATTCTTTCAAGCAACATTTATTAGTGTTGTTCTAGGGAATTTTGTGGAACTCGCCACTTTCTAGTGTTCTTCCTCAACTTCTCATCACCCTTATTTTCTTATGATTTGTGTTGGTTATCGTGAGGTTGGCTCTACTTGCTCTATCCCTTGTTTTATAAGTTAGTGCTTCCTTCTATAGACTCTTGTTAAAATTGATTTGCAAACTTGAACTTTCACTTATTCCTTTGCTTCAATAATTTATCATTTTTTTATATCATATTAATAAGTAGCTCCTAGTGAGGAGATTCACAAGAAATCCATCTTTGTTTGGATTTACCTTTATGCGCCACTATGTACTTTAGAGCTAGGTTCTGCTCGAACTCTCTTGAACCCAATTTTGAGTGAAGGTATAAGAAATATTGGTGTTTTTTGATATGGCCTAGTCTTTCTCCTCTCACAAAGTTATAGATATTGTGTACTGGTCATTATTGTTCCCTGTAGGGTAGATTTCATCCATGAAGGAATCAACAAAAGTTTCCTAAGTTGATCCGATAATGAATATCACATATTTATCTTCTCAATGTCTCTCTTAGTAATCTTCCCACCAATATTTGACATGGGGAGTGGCTTTTAGGAGCACAAAAGTGATATACTCATTGTCGAAATTTTCTTGGATAGAGTAATAGCCCTTTAATAGATTTAACCATTTCTTGAAAGCATATACATATATTTGGATTTCAAATAATGGGATATCACAGTGAACGTTTACCTTGAAGGGTATCACATCTCTAAAATTACCACTTGTTAAAGTTGTCTCGACCACTCTTGGTAGTGGTTGAATGATTTGGGAAAAATTCTCCATCACATTATTCTTATGTCATGTGGGCACTTCATCTAGCAACAATTGATAAGATCTCTTGCTCCATCATCCCTCTTTCTTTTCGCCATTGGAGGCCGTTTGACTTGGTGAGAATGAATATTCCCTAGTGAAACTAGCTTGATACCTAACCCTTTGTTCCCTAGCATTTTTTGGGGCATGCACTAAAAAACAATAAGGATAAAATTGTTATTATACATTGATTTGGGTTATATAAAGCATGAAATGAAAGGTAAGAGGGGAAATGAAATACAAACACACAAACACAACGAAATAAAACTAAGAGCATAGTAATATGGTGAAAACTCAAGTTTTATTAATAAATAACATAGTAGAATGACGTAGAATAAAAACTTACTAGAATGGTGGTAGTTTATGTCTAAAAGGAGAGTGATGAAATTTACACTCATTCATAAAAACATAGCACAAGAGGTTGAAATAATAGCTTTTTAACATAAATAAATAACCCTAGAGGTCTAAAACCATAACCCTACAAGATGAAATACCAAAAGGTATATTGGCCATGCAATAGTTGGCTAGTATATCAATTTCTTGACCATGCAACTTTTACATACAAAGTTTAACCTACAAAGTTTATTTAGGATACATAATAGCTGGTTAGAGAGAACTATTTAAGGATTAAATTTTTTGTTAAGTAGAATTTAACTAATTCTATAAAATTTATAATACAATAATTATTATTATAATATTATTATTAAAATTATATATTGATTGATATTAATATTAATATTAAATTTACATTTTTGAAATTTATTGTAGATGTAATTGGTATAAATTTATTGATATATATCTACTACATTAATTTAAATTAATGTGATTGTGGTAATATATATAAAACTTTTATATCAAATTCTTTTAATTTGACATTCAGCCTTAGATAGAAAAAGAAAGCCTTAATTGAATACTCAGTTTCGGTGAAGAATCTTTCTTAATTTTAAAATTGGGCGCTTTTCTCTTAAACATGAATAAATATCATATCAAATCAGTCCAACGATATGACATCATTTCGCTTCGTTCGTTGTGGACGGTGTACGAACCTATAGTTTCAACTAATTTATGCTTTGCTGATCCCAACATGGCAAGGGCTAGCCAAACGATGAATGCCTAAGCACGTCCTACATCACGCTACAAGCCCTTGGCGGTTGGCCGTCAACATCGCTCACAACCATCCCAACGGCAATTCGGCGGACTTCAAAAGGTCTGTAAGCTCCTTTTAATTTTGAATTCAAATGAATAAATATGCGACCAGATACACACGAGAAACGCCTACAGTATCTTCCATTTTCCTCTTATTGCTCTCCTTTGCTCTGCTGCAAAAAGAAAGAAGTTAGCCCTCGTTTCAAATGGGGTTGGCCGTCAACATCGTTCACAACCATTCCAACGGCAACTGGACGGACTTCAAAAGGTCTCAAAGCTCCTTTTAAATTTGAATTCAAATGAATAATATGCGAGCAATACACACGAGAAACGCCTACAGTATCTTCCATTTTCCTCTTATTGCTCTCCTTTGCTCTGCTGCAAAAAGAAAAGGAGGAGGTAAAAAGAAAGAAGTTAGCCCTCGTTTCACTCACAGGAGATGGCGATGTCGACGGAAGTCCTGCTTCGGGTTAAGCTTTCTGCAATACTATTTCTGCTGTTCCTGCTCTTCGCGTTCTTTCATATGAGGACGCTGGCTCATCATCATCTACCTCCAGAGAAGGACCATATTCAGTCGGTGATCAGAGCGCTGAGAGGGTCGGGCTATCGTTTTTTTGCCGCCAGCCTTAAGATGGTCGACATTCAATCCCTGCTTTCCTCTGAAGACTCGTACACATTCTTCGCTCCGCCTGACGAAGCTCTCTACGACTTATTTTTCACTTGCAAATCGTCGCAAGAATACATGGAGGCCGTGAAGTACCATATCGTGAATGTCAAGTTGTCGTATCACAATCTCAGGCGTCTCCCAGACGGCGCGCAGCTCGACACGCTTATGCCGAACCGCAGCCTTATTCTTACCACCGTTTCCCCAGACGAGGACGAGGACCTGGAGAAGGAGGATGCAGTCATAGTTAATAATGTGGCCATCTCTTTCCCTGATCTCTATTATGACAACCGCTTCGCCATTCATGGACTCACTGCCCTCGTTGCTGCGTCCTCGAAAGCCCCTCAAGCCATGGCTACTGCATCTTGGGAAAGCGAATTTATTGGCAATCTTTTAGCCGAACCTAACCCATTAAATGTCTGCTCTGATCCAATCGAGAATGTTTCTGTTATTTTCACTTGCGCATTTCCGATTCGCCATCGCCACCACCACCAGTGAAAACACCGCTCTCTCTTTCAGTCTCCCTCTCATTCTCGCCACAGTCTTCATGTGGGATGTGTACATACCCATATATTTCTGTTGATATTGATGTCATCCAAGAAACTTAGGCAACTCAAACAGCTGCATCATCGGCAAAAGACGTTCAGTTCATTCATTGATGCTACTCAAGATAGCAATTGTGCATGAGCCAAGTAATATGTTGAGTATATCAATGCAATTCATATAAATACAAATGTGCTCATGTTTTTATTATTAGAAACTTACATGGAGATGGGTAAAATTTAGGATTTATTTGGTTTTATGAATTAAAACACTGGAATTGTTTCTTTGCCGATTGCCTCACAATGGTATTAAAACCTTCCTGGAATATAACGGAAACCCATCTCAACCGTTTTGTCGAATAATAATTCATAACAGCTTTGGGAGGATATATTTCTTAATTTCACTTAAAAGCGAAGACATCTTTTGAATTCAAAAACACTTTAAAAATTGAGATATAAACCACTACCATGTTATAATGAGAAAAATACAGAATAATTGAATAAAAAGGTTTTCCACATTTTAGAATAGAAAGCTTCCAATGGTGGAATGGCGCCTTCCTCGTCATAAAAAAACATATTTATATTTGAAAGCGTGGAAGGGTGAAGATTCATGGCAGCTTTCTGGAATCACACATTAATGCAATCAAGAATCAAAGTATTTCAAAATGAATGTCAGAAGAACAATAAACTTATAAAGTAGACAATGATAAATCTTTGTCATTTGTTTACAATTGCATGATCCTTGAGTCACATTTTTCCTGATTACAGAGCAGAGTGAGCTTGATCACAACTAAATACTTGTGTTCCTAAATGCTACTACCCAGAAGAAGTTTATATAATAAATCTCTTTTCTATATGAAATTGCTAAATAATTGTAACAGATTAGTTACGTGTAAAACTAAATCAAGTCTAAAGTGTTAGTACTTATGATATTCAAGTAGATTTATTTGGTATATGGTATTATAATGAAATATTTGTATAAAGAAGGGTGTGAATAAAAAAAGAGAGGTAGGGTGAGAAAGAATAGAATGAAATAAGCAGAGATTTAATCTACTAAACTTTTCTTTCATAATTTTTACCAAAATAATATTTTCCACATAAATTTGGTATTCTGTTTGAGTTTTCTTTCATAATTTTTACCAAAATAATATTTTCGACATAAATTTGGTAAATTTGGTATTCTGTTTGAGTAATTTTTTGTTTCAATGTATGAAATTTTTTATTTGTAAGTTAAATATTTTTTCTATTCTATTTAATGTATTTAATTAATAAGAGTAACAGTGCATTAACCAGACAAACACAGAACAATAAAGGCCTAAAATAAACCTGCTCGCAAGAAGAAAAAGACGCCCCCGATGTTAGGTAAAACACCGCTGACCACCCGAAAGTATCAATTACTGGCAAGTGGAAGGAAAACCATAATGAAAGGCACTGAATAAGAGCAGTAGCGCAGCAATATGTTTCAGGCCTTCCACATCAAAAGAAAGAAATAGCCAATTCTATGCATCACAAAATAAATCTTTGTCGTTTGTTGTGTGGTTAATCATGAAATGCTATTTTTTTATCAGCCATGGAAAGCTCAAGAGAACCTTGTCTGCGTTTTTCGTTCTCAAATGCAGCGACTTATCCTGTTTAGTCTTGGATAATATGGCCATTCATTACATGGGATTTAATATATGATATGTTAAATTTATTTTTAATTTTGCCTATGTTAATGAATTATTATAACTGGGTAGGTTTTTTCTTCCAAAGTATATGGTATATTGTTTTTGGGGCAATTGTTTTGGTCAAAATTAATTCTCTCCTGAACCTTAACCAGTCTGAAAGAGATTTACAGACTGAATTTTAAAATCTATTTTAACTGGGAAAAATAATTATAGAATAATAATATAATTTTATAGTTAATTTGTTAATCTAAATAAACTAAAATGTATGACAATTTACTATACAAAATAAAAAGAATAAATTAAAAATTTATATATAATAGAGGATTATGATACACAATTTGATATACAGAATAAAAAAACTAATACAAGTTGTATTGGATTTCACTTTTATCGAATAAAATGGTGTTTGAAAATAATTGTGTTAGATTGAACTTTTTATCCATAAACTTGTGTTTTTATTTAGATTTTGAATTTTAATAAATTTAAATTAATAATTTTAAAATTTAATGTATTTTTTTGTGATTGATAAATTTTTTCTAAGTCTTTTTTATTTTTTTTATAAACAATTTTATATAATTATATACTTAAAAGTAAAAAAATTCTCAAATGTTGAAAGCTGTCCAATCAAACCTGAATACTGAAGTTCCAGTATAATTACAATCTCATATATTTTGGTTGATCATCTTTTGTTAAAGGGACATGTTATTTTATCTTGACACTGTCCACATATTTACATGTATATTCCTAGGAAAGAAAGATGGGCATGTTTATGTATTTTTATATTTTAATAAAAATATTAAAAATTTTAAAAATATTAATTAATATAAGCAACAATTTTTTAATAATTTTTAGCTGTATAATATATATTTAAAAATAATATAATATTATAATTTTATATTTATAATAAAATTTAAGTTAAGGATACACTATTATTATATGATTGTTCAAAATGGCAATTAGGTTCAACTTCTATGTTTTTCTTTACTTATCTAAATATCACTTTTAGATATCTAAATATTATTTTTGTTTCTATGCCTATTGCTTCACAATGATATTAAAACTTCAAGAAATGGATATAACAGAAAACCATCTCAAACATTTTGTCGAATCATAATTCATAACAGTTTTGAGATGATATATTTCTTTAATTCACTTAAAAGTGAAAATATATTTTGAATTCAAAAAATTATCTCATTAACCTTTTTATGTATTTTTGTGATCGATAAATTTATTTTATTCATCTTTTCATGAAAATGATTTTGTATAATTATATATATAGAAGCCAAAAAAAATCATCACTTCCACGATTATGAATGACCCTAACCAATGCATTTTCATCTTCCCGTGCTGCTTTAAGAACTTACTGTCATATAGAAGAACTTGTCTTACAAGTATAAAAGATTTCCATTTGATGTGTGTATTATGCCACACCTTCTGCCTTTTCTTTTCAACAATTTCGTGGAGGTGTATTAGAAACCTGACTTCATTCATCTCCGAGAGTTCTTTTAGCAGCTTTGGATTTGAATCATCTTTTGTCATGTGAGTGACCTGCACAATAAAAAGGTCAAGGATGGTAAATTCAACAGGCACTGCGACTTATGGTCCATATACTAATTAGAAGGGTGTATACTTGTGTAATCACATGACAACTGTACGATAACCCTTACGGTAGTTGGCACCCGCTCGTCCCAATTATCTTTCTTGGCCAAGCATATCTTGGTGAGTCCCCTTTTTAAGATTTTGTTAAAAGCTTCCATAGTACCATTTTGTTAAGGGTGCTACGAGTTGCTCTTATGGTGCTATAACATAAAATTTTGTAGTAATTAGGTGAGAATTTCATGAATGAAATTGTTCCCCCGGTCACTTATGCAGCTTCGGGGGCAACCAAACATGTGATGATATTCTTGAAAATGAGTCTGGCTATAGTGTTTATAGTGCAATCTTTGATTGATGTCGCTTCATCCCATCTGGTAAGGTTCTATGTGGCAGTGATAATATATTTTGCATGGCATGACAGTGGGTTAATAGGTTTTATAAAGTCGATTTCCAGTTTCTCAAAAACCTACAGTGTCTGTACCTGCTGCGGTGTATTCTTTTGTATCTCAGAAAACTGTGGGCCGCTTGCAACACTTTCCTGATGGTTGCCTTGCCCCAAACATACCAACCTACAACTCCTAAATGACACTACCTTAATACACCCCGTCTCTCATGATCAAGAACACATCTTCGGAATATCTGATCAAGGCCCAACTTGTATAGTGGTCCTAGGATCAACTAGTAATCTGCAACATGAATCACCATGTTCCTTCGTTGTGTCATTATGTACCCCTCCGAGAATTTACCTATGGCTATAAATACTGCAATGTCCTCCAAATAGTCTGGTATGGATTCGACTTGAAACAGGCATCTCGTAGTTGATCATCTACTTACCCTCTAGTTTTTCCGGACTCTAATCAAGAAAAGTGATCGAGGCCTACGTTCTATCTACCTAGCTTGACAATTACTTCAAATGTGAACTCTTGGAACAAAATAAGCCATTTTCAAATCCTTCCTTAGACTACGGGCTTATTCACCAAGTTTTTTTAAGGTAGAATGATCAGTGAATAATTTTAATGGATCCCCCAAGAGATAGTGACAAAACTTTTGTAATGAATATACCATCATAAGCACTTTTCACTTAGTCATGGTATAATTTTTATTTTTTTTGATAATTTTATACTAGCAAAGTAAATGGGGTGATCAATTTGTCTCTAGGATGAGCCACGACATCGCCTAAGGTGGTAGGCAATGCGTCATTCTAGACATGGGATTTCTTATTCCAATCTGGATAAACTAGGATTGGTGCACATGATAATTCTTCCTTAAGCACATTAAAAACAACTTCGCATTCATTTGACCATGTAAACCTTTCCACTTTCTTCAATACCTTCTACAGTCATGCAGTAATCGTAACATAGTTGTGGATGAACCCCCTGTAAAATCTTATGTGACCAAGGGTTGATCTCAGTTGTTTAACAATTATTGGCAGCCCCACGTTTAGAATCATTGTGACCTTAGTGGGATCAACACATACTTCATCTTTTCAAACTATATGGCCCAAAATTTCCTTGAAAGGAACAACGAACATGCCATTTTTTAGGTTTAGGGATATTTTTAGCTATCTACAATGGTAAAACATCACTCGGAGTAAACTGGAATGCTTATTTAACAAACTGTAGATGGTCCAATCATTTGTGTAAACTTCTTGAAACCTGTGAATATAATCCCTAAAAGTAGCAATTACAATTCTTGATAATTTTGCTGGAAATTCTTGAGTTCAAAAGGCATAACATGGTATGCATAGGATCCACATTCAGTGGTGAATGTGGTTTTCTTCTTATCTTCCTCCACAATCTAGACTTCATGGTAACCAGAGAATCCATCTGGAAACGAGTAAGATTTGTTTCCTGCCACATTGTTTAGAACTTCGTCGCTTAACAAGGTAGGGAAGGGGTCATTAAAACAAGCATTGCTCATACTGCAGAAATTCATGTAGACCTGAATTCCTTCAGTGTCCTTCTTGTTCTGTATAAAAATTAGACTAACCTACTTAACCTCGTCGACTGGGAATATAAGCTTTTCTACCAACATTTTATCTATCTCCTTCTTCACTTTCTCTTTGACTCTCAAATTTAGCCTATACGACCGATGTTTCATGGATTTGCACCAAGTTTAAGCACAATCTTCATCCCCCCTAACTCTCCCTTGATCCCCTTAAGCTCCTCAAAATACAAAGGGAAAAAATCTTTGTATTCTCTTAGGAGATCAAATATTTCCTTGGTACTTGGCTCATCCCAATAATCTCTGATTGAGGCTAGTTTCGACTTCTCATTAGTGTCGAAGTTATGTTTTCGCAACTTCAAAGATAGCAGTTGCGGACCATTGGTGACAAGCCCATATTCAACACTTTGTTCCCCTTAGTTTGCTTGAACATCATATGTCTCAATTCCTCTAAGTCATCCTCATGCGGCTCTTGTTCGATCTTTCCACAAGTTATGACTTCATGGAATCTAGATTCATATAGATGCTCAAAGGTGTCATGTTCTATATATCCCTCTATCAATTTTCCTACTGTAAGAAGAACCCATTTAATGATCGCAAAGAAGTCGTGATTTGTTTACCACTATCGGTAAAGGAAAAATATCTAATAAATGGAGCTTCCACATAGTCCCAATCATTGGTCTATCTCCTTATCTCCTCCTTTACATACCATGCATTCAGAAATGTCCACAAGGTATGTATAAATCTGTGTACCCATAAGTCATCTGGAAGCCCTTCCCTTATCCAATTGGCCTTACAATCTTGTAGGTGTTGCTGAGGGTTGGAGATCCCCCTATACTTAATGAACTTTTTTGGGTAATCCTATGAATGCCCAAATATGACTCTCATCATTGTCTTAATCTCCTACTATTCTCCAAGATGGTTGAAGTGAGATCTCCACCACCTTGTTGGTGTCGCTTCTAAGGAGACATCCAGTAAGGGTACTTTTTGTTCTTCAAAGAAAGTTTCATAAACTATATTAATAAAATCATTAACTGATCCCATTCCATTGAAAATAAGGAATTCTCGAAACTTAATACCAACCCAGTTGATACGATGGATCATGGCGTAATGCCTGGTGCTGATCTCGTACCCACCTTGTTTCAATCATCCCAAGCAGTCTCGGAGATGGCCTTTGAGCTCTGAATGCTCCTCTAAATGATTGATCCCTTTACCATTAGATTGATATAATATTATCTTCTTCTTGTTGTCATTAGGCACAACTGATCCAACAACTCAAGTTCTTTTGTGTTATTTGTCGGCTTGATGAAACTTGGTCCTTGGTATGGTTCCAGAGTTTGGATCACTCTGAATCTCTCCACTTTAAATGTCATCAACTCCTTCTTTAGCTCAGTTATCATGTAATTCTCAAAGGCCCAATCTATTCCAAGAAATGTCAGATAGGTGTCTTTGCCCACCATAATGTTTATTACTTCAAAGTCGGCGTAAATTTTCATCCCTGCTATGTCAACTTCTACATCCGTTAGCCTTCCAATTGAAAGGATACAATATTTATTTTCCATACATAGCTGAATTGGAGAAAATACAACCTCAGACCTTCATAGGTTTTCCCAGGTTTTTCTTGGTAGGGTATTCACATCTAAGCCCAGATCCAACATTGCATCCTTGATCTTGAAGCCTGAAATCTGAGCATCAATCTAGAACTCCCTTCCTATTCTCTTCTTGTTCCTTCACACCCTCCGAGAGTGTATCTTGGGTAAGGTTACAAAAATGAGTCCTTCCTTGGACTCTCCCTCCTTGACGACAAATTTAATATTTTCCCGCAATTGTATGACCATCTGATCATCATTCACAATTTGTAAAAACAACATGAACCATTTTACTATGGGTTGGGCATTAGATTATGGTAGGTTTGGGCTCCTAGCTTTTAGAAATATTGGATGTTCTCCTTGGGTTTCACTGCTTAAAGTCAATTTGTTAAAAGCCTCTATGAATTCCTTGTAGTACTTATTTTTCTATTCACAATCATATGAACATTTTGGGGAGGCCGCTTTTATGATTTTGCATTGTCCAGTGGCTCCAACATCAACTCCAGTCTTCTTCCCTCCATGGGTGACTATGTTCATATTTGAGAGGAGAGTTGTCTAAGGTACCCTTGGTTCAAAATTGATTAAATTTTCTCTTGTTTGGTGGTTGTGCTCTTCCACCAGAAAATCAGCTCTGGACAATCTTCTGTTACATGTGTGTTAACACTACGTTGAGAGCACAAAGGTCTTCTAGGTAGTGGGAAGTCTCTGTAGCATGCCCCTCTTGATCATAGTTGAAGCAACAAACCGAAGCTCTGCCTCTTGTTCTTCCCCCGCTTGTTCCTCCTCCTTCTCGTCCTCCAAGATTCTCATTAATATGGTAGGCAGTTTGATCCAATCAATCATCTAGGTCATCTAACACCCTACACTAATCAATATGATGAGTTGGCGAACTAGAAAATTCAGAAAAAGTATTGTTTGGAACACTAGAATATTTCTATAGAATTGGACAAAGGTGAGGGAGATGTCCATACTTTCTACATATTTCACAGTACTCGGTGTTGTACTCTTCTAGTTCGGAAATGCATGGAACTGAGTACCTCATGTATATAGTCGACCATGCATCTCGATCTATGCAACTCATGTGACATGTAAATATGTGGATGGCACCCATGGTGTAGAGGGAGTTCTCGGGCCCCACAACCTTGGGCACTCCACAACATGATGCCCCTCGACAAGGTAGTTGGTACACCATACATGTAAATGTGTAGGTCATGTTAATTGCAAGTCCCTCAACGTCTCTTTATATCTACAATTTGATGTTCTAGACCTAATATAGAGGGGTCATTTGAGGCTACTCGCCCCTGGTATTCATGTGGGTATCTAATGATAGCCTCGATTTGAGTCTCATTCTCTAGGGCATCTTGCAGATTCTCAATTCTTTTCTGAATCAATGACGTGTTAGTAAGGGGTAATAACGCTTTAATGAACCAATCCCTTTGATGATTGAGGTCAATCAGGTATCTCAACTTTCCAATGACATCTTTAAACCGCTACATTAGTTCTTAGTAATTTTCCCCTTCCCACTGCTTGATTTCCCATAACTTAGACAACCCTTGTTGGTTGGTTTGGGGAAGCTTAAATTCTTGAACAAACTCCCCTTTGACTTCATCTACCTTTGGATTATGTTGTAATGAAGACCATTTGATGAACAATCACAATGTTGTCTCCCAAAGAGTGGTTTGAAATTCAATCAACTTTATAGCATCCAAGGTCTAGCGAGTCCTCCACATGGCTTCACATAAGTACTAGTGATGTTTTACGTCCTCATTTTCTCTTCCAGAGAACTCAAGATATTGAGTAAATAATCTTTCCATGCTTGATTGACTTTGTGGGAGGAGTATAAATCCCTAAGAACTGGGTTGCAATGAACCTTGGAGACCTGTACTACTATTACTATTTTTAGTACTACTGGTACCAACCTTGTAGGTAGGGTGCACATTGTGAACCTTAATGATTTTAATTAACTTAGACAAAAATTGTTGAGGGTTGTGATAAAGTACCAAGGAAGCTTGGGAGAGGTAATACTTGATTAGCTCAACAACAAATCGTTACTTATGGGGGAAACATCATTCTCAGAAAACAATCTTCTCATTGTGAAGTGCATGTCATCATCTGAGCCTTCCTGGAGGCTTATGAAGACCATTCCATCTGAAATTCCCATCTCTTCTAGTAGGGTGGAGTTTCTACTGCTACTCTGATCCTCCATCATTATAGTTGTCTCGACCTCTCATATTGGACCAGTCTTCACTCTAGCACTATTCCCACTACTCCACAACTTTAGTTGACTTATTTCTCTTTCTTTTTCCTCTAGATTTCCTAGCACCACTCCTTCGTGGTGTAGTTCTCTTCATCTTCTATCAATATCATATAGAGCTCTCTCCCCCTGTCATGATCGAAACTCGACGAAAGAGCTTGACAAGCGACAGTGCCCTTCTTCACGCCATTCTTCAACTATCTATGATCTCCTTTGTGCCCTCAAATCTTCGGCTCTCTAGAAGTTATCGCGTCAATTTCTTTAATATTTTCATCGCTCCCAGTCAGGCAGCATCCCTCCCCTTAAGTCCTTCCCCATGTACTAGGCCTTTCAGCTACTATGGGTGGGTTATGAGACACCAATGAGTTTTCTTCTACCATAAGAACCTTAATGCACAACATAATTTACCTCAACAGTATTTATCGCAATCCCGACTTGAACACGACCTCAACCTTAGAGAACGATTGATGACCCTCCACAACAATCTCAATAATGTAAGCCTCTATTGTGGTTTGCACCACGAAATATACATCTTGTGTCAGATCTGTGTCGAGTCGGTATAGCTCAACAAGATTTGCTTAAGTCCAAGTATGATGAGACTAGTTATGTCTGCTAATCTTTCCCTTTATTTAAAATATCTGCAACAAATTGTAGAGCTCCTCTAGGAACTTGCACCAGAAAATGTCATATTGATCACTTGCAGGTTCTGTGTGCAAGGCTTTCACACAAGACTTTTTCCTTCAGCTGCTTCATACTTTGTCAATGGAGTTGAACTTGTGGAGATGCAAACCATTCCACTTGTTCATGCCACCAATCTTGTTGTTTCTTCTTAAAGATCCTCGATACCATATTCCATACCCCTTTGGAAATTTTCAGGTTATGAAAATGGAACCATTTGTTGGCATAAAAATAATGGATGGGTTGAGACCTCGGGTTCGGGCATAGGGACCAACAAAGGCTCCATCGTAGTCTAGAACAACACCAACATTTTTACCTTATTCAAGATGAATAAGACATCTCACCCGAGGCGTGTTGTGACCTTAGTTAGTTAAGGGGTTGGAATCCGACGTCAAAATGAACCACATGGTGATTATCCAATCCCAATAAACCCCGAACACTAATAGTTATACACCAAAACATAGTAGATCAAGTGCACACAGAAAATTAATATCATATAAGTAAACATATTAAAATTTTGAAAAAGCCACATAACACCATACACAAAGTTACTGATATATCCATGTAATCTCTTCTCCTATTAAATAGTACAACATTTCATTTGGTTCAAAGGCCTCGTAGACATAACAGGAAACAAACATGATAGGGAAATACATAAACAAGATAATAAGGAACATCGTGGGCTTGAATAGCTTCGCAACAACATTTAAGTATACTCTTTGTCTCCCTCCCCCTCGGTTTTACCTCATCCTTCTTAAACTATGTGCTCACTTGGATTATCATACTAAATTATAACTTCACTATACTAGATGATAATAAACCCTGATCTACCATAACTTCATGATATTTTACTAAAATAAAGAAAAAATAACTATAATCAATTATTGTACATTAATACTCATGAGTCCCGACTCATATAAATTTTCGACTAACAACCCTCATTAAAAATAGTTAATTACATCGATAGGCATATGCATTTCAAGTCACGGTGTGTCAGCTTGCGAAATTTCAATTGTTTTTTTTGAAATCAACAAACCAGATTCAATGTTCATAGAATATGCTTGGTCTCATTACTACATCTACGACTGTGATTTCTTGGAGCGCTCTCCTCTTGCATTACAAATTAAAAATAAAATATTTGAATCATGAGTGCGGGTGGTAACGTGGGGAATGAATCATGAATTGCCACTGGTAACGTGGCAGTTGAGGTAATTCAAACAAGTTTACTTAGGATATTGAAACGAATACGAAATAGTTTTGGAGTACCAAACGATGAATGCCTAAGCTCGTCCTAGATCACGCGACAAGCCCTAGGTGGTTTGCGGTCAACATCGCTCACGACCATCCCAACAACCGCAACTCGGCGGACTTCAAAAGGTCCTAAGCTCCTTTTAAACTTGAATTTAAATGCGGTTTGCCGTCAACATCGTTCACAACCTTTCCGACGGCAACTAGGCGGACTTCAAAAGGTCTCTAAGCTCCTTTTAAATCTGAATTCAAATGAATAAATATGCGAGCAGATACACACGAGAAACGCCTACAGTATCTTCCATTTTCCTCTTATTGCTCTGCTTTGCTCTGCTGCAAAGAGAAAAGGAGGAAGGAGGTAAAACCAAAGAAGTTAGCCCTCGTTTCACTCACACGACATGACGATGCCGACGCCGACGGAATTCCGGCTTCGGCTTAAGCTTTTTGCAATACTATTTCTGATGTTCCAGCTTCTCGCGTTCTTTCATATGAGGACGCTGGTTGATCATCATCTACCTCCAGAGAAGGACGACATTCAGTCGGTGATCAGCGCTCTAAGTGGGTCGGGGTATCGTTTTTTCGCCGCCAGCCTTAAGATGGTCGACATTCAATCCCTGCTTTCCTCTGAAGACTCGTACACATTCTTCGCTCCGCCTGAGCTCTCTACGACTTAATTTTCTCTTGCAAATCGTTGCAAGAATACATGGACGCCATCAAGTACCATATTGTGAACGTCAAGTTGTCGTATCAGATTTTCAGGCGTCTGCCAGACGGCGCGCAGATCGACACGCTTATGCCGAACCGGAGCCTTATTCTTACCACCATTGAGCCGGACGAGGACGTGGAGGAGGATGCAGTACTGATGGTTAATAATGTGGCCTTTTCCTTCCCTGATCTCTATTACGACAATCGCTTTGCCGTTCATGGACTCACTGCGGCTGTCGATGTATTGTCCGTTCTTGCGTCTTGGAAAGCCCCTCAAGCGATGGCTACTGCGTCTTCGGAAAGCGAATTTCTCGGAAACACTTTAGCCGAATCGAAGCCATTAAATGTTTGCTCTGATGCAATCCAGAATGTTTCTGTTATTGTCAATTGTGCATTTCCGATTCGCCACCCCCACCATCACCAGTGAAAACACTCGCGCTCTCTTTTTCTCATTCTGGCCACCGTCTTGATGAGTGATGTGTGCATATAATAAATCTTCTGTTGATGCTGATGTGATCCAAGAAACTTAGCCAACTCAAAAACAACTGCATCCTCCGCAGAAGACGTTCACTTCATTCATTGATGCTATTCATACATCTCAATACGTTTGTTAAATACAGAATTGTTTCTCTGCCTATGGCTTCACAATGGTATTGAATGGTATTAAAACTTCAAGAAATGAATCTAACGGAAACCCATCTCCCATCTCAAACGTTTTGTCGAATCATAAATATTCATAACAGCTTTGAGATGATCTGTTTCTTAAATTCACTTAAAAGCGTAGATATATTTTGAATTCAAAAATTTATCCCACTCATCTTTTCATGTATTTTTGTGATCAATAAATTTATCCCACTAATCTTTTTTTGTGATCAATAAATTTATCCCACTAATCTTTTCATGAAGATAACTTTTCATGTATTTTTGTAATCAATAAATGTATCCCACTCATCAAAATAATTTTACATAATTATATATGAAAAGTTTGAAAAAAAAATATCTATTCAAATAATAACAAATATTTTTGGAACTATAAATTCATTAATACAACTAATGACCTAGACTACCCTGTAAATGAATAATAATATTTTGGAATTATAATTTCATTAGTGGCATATACTGCCCTGTACATGAATAGAGCTATCCTTTAGAATGTCCAATCAAACATGAAATTACAACCCCATGTACTTGCGTTGGTTAGATTTTGTTAAAGGCCAATGTTCTTTTATCTTGACACTGTCCTAGACGTTTACATGTATATTCCTAGGAAAGTAAGAGGGACGAAAATTGTTAACCATAATTTAAAGTATTTTAGATATTTTAATGCATTTTTAAAGATTTCAGTAAAAAATTATTTAATTTTTATAATTTAATTAATATTAAAATAATTAATATAATTTTTTTTTTAATAATTTTAATTTATATAATATATAATTTTAAAAAATATATAAATTTATATAAAATTAGAGTTCACAATAAATTAATATCATATAATTTTAAATGGTAATTAGGGTTTACTTCCAGATTCCTTATTCCTTTTTACTTATCCCAAAGCTATTTTTATTTATATTGATCAAAATATTTAATTAAAATTATTTACATGTAATAAGTTATTTATAATTAACTAAAAATATTATATTTCACACGTAGGCGTTTCTGTTTCTATTTCGACCCTGAGTGGATGAACCCGCGATCATTTATAATTTTTAAATATATGGATGACTGCGAGTATGAGGGAATATGATTCGTTGAGTCCCTAATCGACGACTGCGGCGATGGGGAGCCTCAAGCGATCGAATGAAAATCATTTTTGAAATTATTTTTAACGGAATTAAAGATAAAATTGACCAGTATCGGGTGAGAACGAAATAGTCAGAACATATTTAATAAAGAAACTTAAAAATGTAAAATATATAATTTAATTAAAGAAACCTAAACATATAAACATGTAATTTAACATATGTTCATAAATATGAACATAAAAATGTTAACTTCAAAACATAAACATGTAATTTAGTATATAAATATCGGATTTAATAGATATATTAAATTTAATATAAATATTAAAAAAAAAAGTGTAATATGAAATTAAATGTTAAATATTTTTTTTTGTAAATTTGGTGGGATTATATTTTCATCATGTCTAATATATGTAAGTTTGGTGGGCAGATAATTGAACCATTGAATGAGGGTCTTCACATCCATTCAGCTTATTCAAGACCTCGTGGGCTCATAATTTAATTCCGCGAACCACCATGCCAACCATACTACCTTTTTAATTAAATGCTAAATGTTTAATGTCAAATATTAAGTTAAAATATTGAACTTTTAACTTTGAAATATTAAGTTAAAATATTAGTATTTTATGTTAAATTGTTAAAGTTAAAATATTAAATACTAAATATTGAATATAAAATATTGAATATGGAAACAAAATATTGAATATTGAATATTAAAAATAAAATGTTAAATATTAAATATTTTTATTATATTTTTTAAGTTTGGTAAGACTATATCCTCAACATGTCCAATATATTCATCCCTATTCTCTAGGAAATTGAAGTGATAATTTCACATTAAGGAATGCCTTAACAGAATACTATTTATCCAAAGCCCTGTAAAAATATTAAATATTTAAATATTTAATATTTAATAATAAAATATGAAATATTTAATATTTAATATTAGATATTGAATATTACAAATTAAAATATCAGACATGAAATATTGAATATTGAATATTGAAAATATTAAATATTAAAAATTAAATATTAAATTTTAATATTTTTAATATTTATATATTTGATATTCCCCGATGGAGTGATAAACACTGAGGTTATTCTAATGTATGTGTCATGAAGGTGAACATCTAGCAGATGGTAAGGAGGATGGTCACCTTGTCCTTCCACAATGTTTGTTGTCCAGGCAAGTTAACGGTGCAATGTGTGATGTTTCATTCCGTCTCTTTAGGCATGAGAGTGGGAGAGGGTTGTTGGTATATGGCGTCTGTCGAGCTTCATGATTGCTATTATGTTGTGTCAATTTGGTGGGTATATGTTTGAGGTCCGAGCTCTAGTAGTTTAACGAGCTTCTTTGGCCTCTGGCTTGCGCGGGAATGGTATATATTCTGTCGTCGTCATTTCCTCCTTTGCCTCTGGCTCACAAAAGTGCTAAGTTCCTCTCCCAGTGCAAGGTTTCTCATTTTATTTAGAGGTTTGAGTGAATGATGCAAGGTTATTTGGTTGGCCTTAGAGACCTTTCTTGCACTGAAAATTAACTTTCTTCGTGGATGGCTTCTGATTTTGGAGGGTGTTTCTGTCTCCTGTCAACCGGTTATATTTTGGGTCTTCTTATCTTTGTAGTTATCCTATGGATTCCTGCGACTCACTATTGGTTGAGCAGAAATTGGGTTTGGTGGTGGGAAAAATATCTAAAGGTGTCTGTGGTGGCGTCTTATCAGTTTGGGTTAGTACCTAATGTGTTTGTGGTTGGGTGTCTACTCGTTCAGTCTATGACTTTGCTTCTAGTTGCTTCCTCTAGTAGAGGTGACGATAGGGTCTTAGTCTGGTTGGTGTGTTTTCTAGATGTGTTTTCACCTGTAATCCATGAGCTCGAGAGCACAGTTTGACAGTTCGACGAGGTAGAAGTCCATTGGATAATTCTGGGCTGCCTGTTGATTTGTTGGGTTTCTTCGTGTGTCGGGAGGTGTTGTTGTTTGCAATGTGTTCCTGTCTCAGAAGTATATCCCTGAGTCTTCACAATGCAACCTATGTCATGTAATTCCTGGTCCAAGCCCCAGCAAAGGGGAGCTTCGGCCAACGAGGCTGGGTGTCGTAATGAGTCAAAGGTGGAATTGGCGGACCAAGTGACTATGCATTCAGCACGAGGTGGTAGAACTACTGGGAGTATGGTCCAGGAAGCCTCAGGGGCCTGTGATAAAAGGGGTGGTGCGAGAGCAACTTGGGGTGGTTGTGCAGCAGGGAATGTAAAGCATTGTAATGGGACTCATGGGGTTGGAGTTGCTGGGTGAGGCCAAGAGTGTTGGTTTGGGTGTGCAGTGGTCGCTGGATGACACCGGTGCTTTGAGGCTTGTCGAGATCTAGTCCAGTCTGTCTTGGATCACCTGGAAATTTATGATAAAGCTAAGAAGGAAGAACACGAGGCTTTTATTGTCGTGATCATCCAACTACATTACTTTCAATGCCATCTTAGGGAAAGGATTGTGGTGGCTTGGCGTGGTCAAAATCTACTATTTGAAAAGATGGAAATGTGGATGGCTGGCTTCAAGCAAAATGTTTAGTGTAATTGTTGTCCACCTCCCACTCTAAGGACTAGGTGAGACAACCGTGCATTTGTCACATATAATGATTGAGCATGGTTACAAGTGTTCTATTAGCTCCATTTGTCTTTTGGTCCTTCTGGCATGTTAAGTTGTTGATTGTTCCTTTAGTTTTGCTTCTATTTATTTGTCATATGTTGTTAGCTTTAGTCAACTAACCTAGTGATGGTGAGACTACTTACATTTTAATATCTATTTACCCATTTTTTTATGAATGAATAGAACTTCAATTTACAAAAAAAAATTATATATTAAATATTAAATATTAAAAATTTAAATATTAATTAAAAATAAAATGTAGAATAAGAAATATAAATATATTTATTGAGGAAATTAGATATAAGAATCAATATTATAAAATATCAAAAGAAATACCTTTCAATATTGACCCAAAACAAATATTAAATATCAAAAGAAATACTTTTCAATATTGACCCAAAACAAAGTTGAAAATTAATTTATAAAACTTTAATGTAAATGTGAAACATGAAAAAAATGCTATATTGAAATGAAATATGAATTATTAGATTAAATATTGATGCATAATTAAATAGGAAATAATAAATGAAATTCAAATATGAAATTAACTATAGATTTAAATGTACGAGATTATATTAAATATTAATATAATATTATATATTCAATATTAAAAATTAAAAAAATGACTCTTAAATTGATAATGAAATATTTGAAAACACTAAAATAAACTAGCAATTATTTAAATTATTTAGTTAGCGTTTACAACAAAGAAAAGAAACATTAAATTATTGAATTGAAAAAAGAAAAAGGAAAAAATGAAATAAAACATTTTTAAAAGATTATATATATTTTGAAATATAAAATATGTAAAAATTATATAAGATTTAATTTGAAGTATGTATTACAGTGAATTTGTCTAAACAAAATAGACATAGTAAAGGAATCTGAAAAGTCCTCGAAATGATAGAAGGGGACAAAACTTGGGAGGTAAAGATGAGAAAATGAACAAATGGAAAAAAACTTACGTTCGAAAGGGGGAAAGCTAGTCACCGCCAACAGTAAGCCATGGAAGTAAGCTCTTTGTTGTAAGGCTCGCCCTTTGGATGTGTTGCCTCTCGTTTCAAAGATTCGACGTAACAATTGTTTTACTCGCGGGATGAAGGGAATTACAAAGGGAGAAGATGAGAATGTATGGAGCTATATTGGGGTGTGGTGGATGTGCAATAACATATTTTATGATGTTTTTGAAATGTCAAAATTGGTGCAGTACTATGGGATTTTTTTGGTTGATTGTTTGTAAAGAAATTGCCTGCTCAATGTTGGGATTTGTTGGTGAAACAAAGTTGGTATTTGTTTTCCTTTAGTGGTTTGATTTCGCTCGGTGGGTTCGACTAGCAAGGATTAGCTACGAGTTGCGAGGATTATGTGTGGGTGCGGTTTGGCTGCGTGTGCTTTGGGTGCGTTGTGTCTATTTACAATGGAGGTAAGCCGTCGTTCCCACGCTTGAATTTGAAAGTTTAAATTTTATTCCAATAGAGAAAGGGTTGTTAGGGTTGAAATAGTGTTTAAAGTGTTTGTTTAAAGTTTATTGAGTAGTCTACCCAGGCGAAGGAATTTCCCAGATAGACGGTCGACCGACATAATTTCCGACTTAGGCAATCGGCCATTCCTCCGCCGCCTTCGACGTCAATCTCTCGGTATTCACAGCACATCGCTCAGCTAGTTATATTTACCACATACGCATCATGTAGTTCTATTGGATGCCGATCACATAAGCTATCCATCCATGGAACATCTAGTTGTGCATTCCCGCAAATTTGAAATTTGAAGTCACCACATCGCACCCTCCAGCAGGAGACCTCCTTAATCATGTTGTTGTGAGAAAACACCTCTTCAAGCGAGGACAACATCTGTCACGCCCCCAAGCCTACGGTGGTCTTTCAACCGTGCCGGCGAGGTGCGGCACCACCGAACACTTTCTTTTTAACAATACTCGTGCACATGGACTACGCCTAATTCACTTTCTCCTACTTAGTTTCTGATTTTCAACCAAGTATTATTATGCATATGTTAGGCCCCTATACTACTAGTGTCACCCCTTATTGTTATTAGTACAAACCACTTATTATATTGATGTACCCATGTAGTGCCCATATTGTTACTATTGTGCCCCATAGAAGCCCACTATTATTATTAGTGTGCCTTTACATTATTATTGTTATGTCGACTCTAATTATGTTATGACCCCTTAGACTCCTATATATAGAAAGGAGGTCTTTTCATTTGTATCATTGAAGAATTGTTCATTTATGTAATGTAAAGGAGGTTTCCCCCTCGAAGAGGCTGAATTCTAAGGTGTGGATCTATATTTTCTATCTTTTTCTTGAGCTGGTTTCATAACATTTGGTATTGGAGCTTTGGATTCTAGGGTTTCGCTGCTCCAAATAGGTCATCGTGGCATTTTAACTATAATTTTTTTTTTTTTTTTTGCGACATTTCAGAAGCTAAAAAAAAAACCCATTTGATATGAAATCACGCTGAACCTCAGATCCGAATTGTAGAGCTTTTCGCGCTATATTTGTGGATATATGATCTAAGGAAGTTGGTCTTTTTGCAGACTCCTGAATTACATTCCAAATAGGTGACCTGGGGAAAATCGTCATAACTTTCTCTTTGACCATCAGATTGAAATTTTGTAAGAAGGTACAAAAAGAGAACAGATTTTAGTTTCTTCTGGAAAGGTCTATATTCAGGTCATCTTGGGAGATTGTGCATAACTCTTTCTTGGAGAATCCAATTTGGATTAGACTAGTGGCATTGGAAAGAGGACACAGAGGGCTACTACAGGTCACAATTTTAGAACTTAAATATCTGAAAGGATAGAGTTACAGTCGTTTCAAGATCGAGCTCCTAAAATCAAGAAAAAGAAAGATGAGGAAGTTTGATGGCAAGGATACGATAAATTGGATACTTTAGATGGAGCAATATTTTGATCTACATGGTGTACCACTTTTACAAAAGGTATGTATTGCATCTTCATATTTAGAACCGGATATTTATGGTATGAAGGGCTTTTTCTCGTAAACAACTTGTTACGTGGTCAATTTTCACGGAGGAAATGATAGCACATTATGAGGATACAAAGAGCAACACCTTCCTTAGAGCAACACCACAACAATTGGAAAGAGTAAAAGGGCTTTGTGACATAGTGGAAGGCAAAATTATGGAAACCAAGAAGCATACCCCTCACAACTATAAATATGGAAGTGTTGTTTCTTCTAGCCTTCCACAACCTACAAGGGTTACACCACAACAATTGGAAGAAAAAAGAGAAAAAGGTCTTTGTTACAATTGTGATAGCAAATGCGCTAAAGGTCATAAGTGTGCTGAGAAGAAATTATTTTACATAGAATATGAAGAGGAGGAAGAAAAGGATCAAGAACCATCAAAACAAGAGGATATACACCAGGACCCCACCCCAGAGAAAGAAGAAATGAATCATACCATATCTTGTAAAGCATTGGCAAGAATTACCAATCCTCAAACTCTCAAGATAGAAGGATATCAAGAAGAAAAAGGTGCAAGAAGTGAAAGATCAAATCAAGAAAGAAGAAATGAATCCAACCATATCTTGTAATTCATTGGTTGAAATTACCACTCCTCAAACTATCAAGATAGAAGGACATATCAAGAAGAAAAATGTTCAAGAAGTGAAAGATCACATTGAGCGTCAAGAAATGAATCCACCATATCTTGTAAAGGATTGGAAGAAATGCAAAATCAAATAAAACTAGAGATAGATCCACATCAAGAAGAAAATGTAAAGAAAGGATAGCACCAAGATATGGAAGGCTGAAAAGCCTGGAAATCTATTTGGAAATTTAGATGGTATGGGATTCCTAGCTGAAAGCAATTCTGAGAAAGCAGAAGCACATTCAGTGTCTGCTCTTAAGCAACCAGTTTAGAGAAATGGAAGGCGGCCACTGCAGTTGGAAGAAAACCGCCGTGCAACTTACAGGCCATTTAACCAACTAGAGAATGGAAATGACTCAATACTTACTATTCTAGATGGGGAGTCAAAGCAGCTAATCCCTGTTGGAATTCGGTCAGAGCATGCTTATGCAAGAAGTCTTGCTCGGTTTGCTGCAAACCGTGGACCAGTTGCCTGGAAGATTGCAGCTCAGAAGATAAGGAGAGCTCTGCCCCCAGGTGTCTCATTTGGCCCTGGATGGGTCGGTGATTATGAGGCTCCTCCTCGTGCTTTATTGTCACATGAAAGAATATCTGTGGCATCAGTGTCCTCTTCCACTACCTCGCCAATTGTTCTAGGTGAAACCAAGATTAAATCAAATAACGCTGAAGATAATCCCAGACTAAGAGATGAAGGGCTTCCAAAGAACTTAATTTCTGAAGGCAGGACTGTTACATCAGCTACAGCGGCTTTGTCAGCAAGACAGTTGGTTTCAAATTCTGCAATATGTCAAGGGATAGATAATTGCAAATCTATTCGTAATCCTCAATCTGAAGTGATTGGGTATGGCACATTAAATTCTAGTGGTGATGGAAGAGCTAGTTTGCCTTCTCCGGAAGTAAAACAAGGCTCCATAAGGTCAGGTTTAACTGTTACCACATCCAGTGACCTAGCCCTTGCAGGTACAAAATTTGGTTCAGAAGTAACACAGTCTAGATTACTTGAAATGGTCTCAAGAAATAGCACACTCATGCATGGGGCCTCATTAAAGCAGGCTGATGGTTCAAGGTCCATTGCCAGTCTTCAGGTAATGAAATATGAAAATATGACAAATGACAGTGATGCACGTGGTGTTGCCAGAAAAGCAAGTGATGCATCAAAACGCGGGTGTAGTTCTCCTGGTACAAATATTGCAGTCACCACAGTAAGCTCCTCTCTATGCAACTATCAAGCTGGATCGAGAGTTTTGCAGGGACATCAAGTCGCAAGTAGTCAAGAACATGCTAAGCAGGACTTAAATGGTTTAGCTAATTTACTGCATGGCAAGATGCTAGCATTACATCAAAGAGGTTCTAATCTGTCTGCAAATACCCCAGTGTTGGTGCATTCATCAGTTTCATCAGCAGGGCCATCTATAAAACGAGATGATGCCACAGTGCAGGCATGGATACAATCACAAAATGCACGCCTGGCAGATGCAGATGCTACTTCTAGAGTTAGGTTACAGGATGCACCGAATCCTCATATGGAGCAGCTAAGAAATCGATCAATTTCAACGTATCTCATCAGGTGGAAGTACTTACCAGCAGAAGATTCCACATGGGACGACAAGAATTTTATACAGAAGCATCAAGAACTACTCAAGCGTTGAGGACAACACTTTTTGAAGGAGAGGGGCATGTTAGGCCCCTATACTAATAGTGTCACCCCTTATTGTTATTAGTACAAACCACTTATTATATTGATGTACCCATGTAGTGCCCATATTGTTACTATTGTGCCCCATAGAAGCCCACTATTATTATTATTGTGCCCTTACATTATTATTGTTATGTCGGCTCTGTTTATGTTATGACCCCTTAGACTCCTATATATAGAAAGGAGGTCTTTTCATTTGTATCATCGAAGAATTGTTCATTTATGTAATGTAAAGGAGGTTGCCCCCTCGAAGAGGCTGAATTCTAAGTCGTTGATCTATCTTTTCTATCTTTTCTTGAGCTGGTTCAATAACACCAACTTTGACAAAATCCTAGTACATTTTCCCTCTTTTTTATTACTTGTTTCAAAATTAATCCAGCGTTCCTACCTTTTTAGGTGCAATTTCCTTTTTTTCCATCTGCTTAGGTCCCAACATTTAATTTATTTCCACATTCAATTTTTCAGTGCTTTGTTTCTAGTGGCTTTATACATTCTTCCTCCGCCACTGTTCTACAAGCCTGTTTTCGATCTTTCTCCAAAAAACGAAGTGTCAGCAAGGTTTCAAAAAAATGGCCATCTTTTTATCTTTGAAAAAAGAAGTTTGCATGTTACCACAAGTACTACTCTCAAGTGTTCCTTGGATATATATTTTCTTAACAACGAAACCTAAGATTATAATTACATTGCATAACATAAAATTTAGTGAAATACATGGTGACTATTTACCTCTTCTAGCCCTGTGTTGGTTGGATGAGATTCCCATTTTCCAATATTCATATATCTTTAAGAATTTATTACATTGTTCAAATGAATAAAGATTGAAAACATCATGTAGTTGGAGGGTATTGACCGAAATTTTTCTTGAATTGAGAAACAAAATTCTAAACATGTTACACTTTTCTTGCAAGACGCCCTATTACTTGAACTATATAAACTAATCCACTCTTAGAAGTCTATCATTCATCACCTCTATCACTAAACCTTTCCTATTGATATTTTCATTTGGTTTTGGTCTTCTTCTTCCTTATTTTCCTCTATTACATTGTTATTTTATATAAATTTGTCGTCCTAATAACTCCCTACACCTCATTATGTTCTTCCAATAAGTCCCTCACCTCATTTTTTCTTGGTTTTGATCTTCTTGTTCCTTCTCGACCTCTAGTGGATTGTTATTTTATGTAAAATTTACTTCCTCATAACTCCCTATACCTTATTCTTCTACTTTTATTTCCTATCTCCATATAAATTTTAATATAAAACCTTATTTTAATTTTATAAGCATTTTTATAGACGAAATTTCAATTTTATAATGATTTTTAATGATCATTTTCACAACTACAACTACTAGTATATTAGTTAATCATTTATTCAATTAACCTTTTTTTTCTTTTCATGAGAGACAAATGTTTTGACTTATTCTTTATATTAATATCTTAGCATTACTCCAACCTCATTTCCCCATTTAACATTATTTTTCAACTTCATTTTTCCAACTAAACATTAAATGTTTCAAAGTTTCTTACACAATATACTTCTTGAAAACTCAAATAACAACATGTTAATATGCTAATGTGTTTTGAATGGACTCCTCATACTTAGTAAGAGCTCTCTAAATTTATAAATCTCCATATAATCGATCTGTGAAAATAGAATAATACAAACTCCTCATACTTACTAAGAGCTCTCTTAATTTCTTAAATCTCCTTATAATCCATCCATGAAACCGAACAAAACAAATTACCTATAAGATTAACTCCATTACTTTTTACTTAACACCATGGGACTGATGAAACTAATGTGTGAAACTAGAGTGATGTTGTTTGTTGGACACCTAATCCTAAATGGGTTAGTGTGGAAGCTAAAGAGACTAAGCAGTCCAAGGGACCTTGGGATGTGAATCCCAACGGTCACCATATTGTACTATAAATGTACATCTATTGTTAATAAAAAATGCAATGCATGCTTTATCTTTCATATTTTCTCTCGCTCACCATGTGTGTTTAACATGGTATCGGAGCCATGATGTGTGGCATGTTTTCCCTGAGCAACTGATATGAGTTGCCTTGAATAGTGTTGGCCTAGTCTTCTGTACCTGCGCTCTGCCATATTCCTGCGTTGTACCTGCGCTCTGCCATATTCCTGCGATGTACTTGCGCTCTGCCATATTCTTGCGCTGTACCTGTGCTCTGCCATATTCCATATATAACATTTCTGTATTCTACCTCGGTGATGCGACCTCCATCATTGTGAACATGGTGTGTGCAGCAGATTGAACGCTGGTATTGAACGTATTGGCTGTGGCTGCGTATTGAACGCTGGCAGCGGCAACCCTTTGGAGTTTGAAATGTCCTGAAATAATACTTATGAAAAGCGGAGAATTCAATGAAAATACGGCATCAGATCCGCACAGAAACTTATGAAAAGCGGAGAATTCAATGCTCACCACCGAATATGAAGCAGCCATGATAGCTGAGAGTGCCGAAGGATCCATTTTGATGCGTGTAATATTCCGGAAGGGGTAGTCGACGTCCCCGAAACGGCACGGGCGTATTTCAATATTGTTTAATGGATTCGAATGGTAGATTTTGAGATTTCTATCGCATCTGTAATGCTCGAAACCCTCCTAACCTGACATTGTAGCAGGGTCAACTCTCAAATTTAAATTTCTGCTTATTTGTAACTCCTCCCTCCATTGACAGAAAATTTGTCTGTGATTCCCTGCTATGTGAGTTCGTTTGCATTTGAGCAGCTGACTTCATTGATGTCGAGCGCGACTTCTCCTTCTTCGCTGCCAGAAATTGCTTTCATTTTGGGCTCCAGTGGCATCGCCCTCCCATTGTTATAGGCTGATGCTAAAAGAGGTGTTCTGTGATTCTCCTCAATGTCCATTGGGATGCCTCTACTATGCAATCCATATTTTTACTGGTTAAAAATAGTGTGTGATCTACTGTTATAAACATTCATGTTTGTCTCCCCGATGTGACGGTGTGATTCTCCTGACTCTATAAGTTGAAGGACCTGCTCAGGGGTTGCAACAATTTCCTCTCTCAAGCCAGCCACAAAGAGTCCACGCTCCACACTCTCGTGTATTTGTAACTTCCGATGTTCAGGAACCAGTAAGTCATTAATTTCCTCATTGTAAATTTCCATGTAAGACATCCGAAAAAGGAACTCCCTGTCCTCTCGTGGATGTTTTTAAACACATCCTGAATGGCAAGAGGAATAACACCAGGTTCGGTAGGGGATCCTCGCATTGTGTGAGTCTTGCCACTACTAGTTTGCCCATATGCAAATACAGTCTCGTTGAAACCTCGAACAGCTGCAGCTACAATGTCTTGTGTGCGGGCTTCGTATATGCCCACTGTTTTTGACTCTTCGGTAAACAATCTATCGAATTCAAATTTTGGTCCTTGATTATGCAAAGAAATGGTGTTCCCTGCAATTTTCCATGGACTTCCATTAAGAGCCTCCTGTTTGTTTACAGGCCTCACGCGAACCAGAACAGAGATGCGCTCCATTGTAACAATGTTTGATTTGGTAAAGTCCAGCAAGCGACAGTCAAATTAAGTTCAATACTCCCAATTCACTTAGCATAGAAACATGGGCATGTCAATGAGGTTGTAAGGAGACCGTTCGGAGCTGCAATCGGGTCTGGCGATACACACAGAGCACTAATAATGCCACAATGTAAGTCTCATATGAACAGTCATAAAATTGACCATGCTGGTTGATAGCTACACTCTCCTGGATAAATTTTGTTTTGCAAGATAATTATATGTTTAAGGCGCATGATTTCCACAGCAGCCAGATGCTCTGAAGTTTGAAGTTGAGGACAACGCTCATCTTCACATTTATATATTTTCTTGCATTGGTATATCCCAGTTTAATAGTGATGTTATGCTCCAGTTCATTCTTGAAACGAACTGTGGACTGTTGATTTA
>APFE031525406.1:312825-324535 GCA_000404065.3 Pinus taeda | reverse complement strand
TAGCAAAAATATTGATTTGTACGATGATAATACATCCAAAAAAGCAAAAAAGACAAGTTCTTTGTAAATTCTTCACAAAATTAATATGTTTGAACTATATGTGAGTTTAACTAATATGTATTAGTTAGTGTGTGTCATGCAGAGCCACAAAATGAGGAAGCGTGATAAGATTCTTTCTAATATAAGTGTACAAGAGCATAAAATCCCGATGGAAAAATTGCAGAAAGATGAATCAAGTGAATGAAAAATGCTATTCAATATGAGTTTTTTTTTTTTTTTTTTTAATATACTTAAATATTAGATAACATGTTTCAAAAAACCTATTAACTCACATATGTTTAATGTTCTATTGTTTTAAGATTTTTTTTTTTTTTAGAACATTTAAATGACAATGAATTGGTCCTTAGCTCATCTGAATTGGTGATGGAGGTTAATGAAAGGGGGAATTGTTTTTACAAAACTATGAGGAATATAGTGGAACAAACGTATAGATGTACTTTCCACTTACAATAGAGAAATCAATCCAATAATTCCAAGAACCAAGTTATATTAAAACTAAAAGAAGCATTTCGATAGCAATGGTTGATGAAACCCGTAAGACTTGCAATACCAAAAACATATAACAACAAAAAAATCATTTAAAAAGTAATATTCCTAACTAAAATGATTTTGTAGAACTATATGTATATATTACTACAAAGCATTCATTTATTAATGTAAATTTTATTATATTTAGTTTTCATATATCAATATAAAAATAGTTTATTTCTTTTTTCAGGAAGATTATGAAAATCCCAAAGGATCAACAAGGTGATATCTGAAACATGCGAGTAGGAATCTCCAAAAAAATGCACAAGGAGATGGTCAAATAAATGGACATACATTACAAAGAAAAGACCTTCTGACAGAGGTTTTTCCAGAAGCTCCTATAAAGAGAGACCAAAATTAATTTGTTTGTAGCAGAGGTCACTAGAAGATATGGGCGGGTGGATGTTTAAACAATTTTTTTTTAGATGGTGAGTCTACAATATACAAACCCGCTGGTGATTTACTATCCACACAAGCATCATGCCGCATAGAACTTGGTACACCGTGGAAATTTTATTTTTATAAAATAAAAAAACATGATGCATTAAATAACATCATGTACCAGTGCTTGAATAATTGATAGCACCAAAAAAATGTTAACTTTTAAAAATTGTTGGTGCTATATACACTTGCAGTACCGATGCACTTCATGTAGTAAAACAACCGGGTGCATACCAAGGTGGAGCACTGCTATAGTTTTTAAATTAAAAAAAAAATGTGGTGTTATTTTGCAAGGATGCACTGGTGCGATATATGTACTAAAACACCCTAAGACATCTTCTAAAGAGCACCATTAGGTGAATTTTAATTTTAAAAAAAGGGTGGTGCTATAGTCATATAAAGCATTGGTGTGGTACCTCTATTAGAACACCCCAGGGCGTCTTACCAAAAGCACAACTATCGAATTTTTAATTTATAAAAAATGTGGTGTTCTTGGATATCTTCCGAACCGGTACAATTCTTGTAAACTGTACGAGGGTTAAATAAATAAAAAACCCTCCAAGATTTAAATTCCATTTTTACCATCTACAATGATGGAGAGCTCTAAAGCACTGACACCACTCTTTCCTTCTGTAAGCACTCTGACATCATTGCTTCTCTTGCTCACCATCCTTCCATACAGTTTCCACTTCCTGAACTTCCAATTTTTTCAAACCCTGGTAAAATTTGTTTTTCTCTATTACATGTCAACAATGCCTTCTCAAAGACCAAATATCTAGGTAATGTCTATGTTTCTCTCTAATTGAGTTTTTTAGTGGATTAGAATTGCAAATTAGCTTAAAATTTACATTGTTTTTGAATTGTTTTCTCTGCGTGGTGTGCTCGATATGTTTGGTAAGTAAACATAATTCACGACTATTGTTCCAGTGCATTTCGTAAATGAATAATCATTGAGAAATCTATAAATTGTACGTTGGTACATTTATATATACCAAATGCACCACATAAACTATTTAAACATATAGTTATAATTTTGTGCATTCGATAACCTAAACATTCCATATTGGTGTGAAAAGGTTATAAATGTGCATCGGTGGATATGTGTGACACACTGTAATGAAAATATAATTTTTTGAACCAACAATGGTGCACCATACATATATGTACACCATTTCTGGTGCGGTTGTGTTTGACAACGCACCGGAGCCAGTGCATGATTGTGTTTTTGGTACACCAATAACTTTTTATTTTAATTGAAAGTTATGTTTCCATATTTATAAATAATTTTTCCATTTGATAAAAAAATATATTTAATGTATCAGACTAATGTATTTTATATGTCAATTATTTAACAAAGACATCAACAGAGGGAGCAACAGTAGGAGCAGGAGAAAATGGTGACTCATATAATATGGTCTGATAATAGGAGGCCATAGAGAGGAATAACACCTAATTTTTATTTTACAATACACATTCTAAGTGTCTTGGATTTCAGAGTTCCCTGCTGCAAACCCCCATGGCACCATGGATTTCAGAAATGGAATTTTCAAAAGTTTATACTTTGTTAAACACTATTATTTCAAATGGTCAAATAAGCGTGAAATGTGAAGGAAGTGGTATAAAGAAAAGATATTAGATTAAGGTTTCATGGGTCTTATCAGTGACATACCAAATAATGTGAAAACTTGCAGGCGTGCCTTTCACGTTGCTTCTGTATCGTACAATTGTTTTCCTTCAAACTAACAATGTGATGTATATGGCTTAGGATTGTGACTTTCAATGACATGATGTATATAGCTTGGGATCGTGACCTTCATTGATCATTTTGGGCAAGATAGATTTTAATAATATATCACACACAACACCTTATTATATATCCTTATCACTTATTATTACCGAACTTTTGTATATAGTATATTATTGTTAGCAGTGTGGTAATACTCATCATACCGATTAAAGAATATTTAGAAAAAAAACAAAATCTAAAAATTCTGATTACACTTTTTCTAAATATTCAAGTCAGTTTAAATTTAATTTTCAATATGGAATCTTGGAATAATATTATTGTGACACTCATGTCATCCTCCAAATTTGAAAAATTTGTTGAATATTATTTTCAGGCCACGATGATGTCCTCCCAATTTGAAAGAGTTGTTGAATTGCATATTCTAATTATTTGCCTATTTTTTCAATGAATTTTGTTTTAAATGTCGTACGAAGTTGTTGAAACTATAACTTTGAAATATGTAATTTGTATTAATTAAATATTTTAAATGGTGTTAAATATATTTGTATATTATAAATAAATAATAAAAATTATGATTTATCCTAATTTACGTTCTCCAAAAACAAAAATATCAAAGAGTGAAGTTGTGCATATACACAATTCTAGTCTCCGAACGATACTTGAATGCAATCAAATTAAAACACAACGAGCTTAGAGCTTGAGGTAATATAATATTTTAGTGTAATTAAAATGCATTTTGTTGTGGAAAGACAAAGCAACAATTGAACGTCAATTTCCACAACGTCAGAGATATGCTGCTCCTAATAAGATGTTCCAACGTTTTTGAAATGGAGGAATATTTTTTGCTATCTAAACTCAATTATGAATCAGGATCCTGGAAATTTGGATACATTTTTATTCAAATTGACATGGATTAAAAAAATAAATTCAAATTGATAATCAAATGTAAATAAAATTAGAACTTATTGGAGATGAAAAGGGAGAACTTCGTGAAGGAATTTGATTAGCAATATGTAATGAGATGGAATTTGAAGAATTAACCATTTGATATTATTGATATTTTGTCCCTGCATTTGAGAAAAATTAGAAATAAAATTTTGTGTGCATATCTAAAATTAATCTCGAGAACCATATAATCACAATATGAATTTCAATATAGTTTTCAAACCATTTTTCAAGAATAAGGTGACTTTAAGCGGAAAAAGTTTACTATGAACTACTGTAATTCATGTGGATGCATCCTAAATAATAATTAGAGATTAATATGCCATTTTATATATAAATAAAATTTCAGATAGATTTTAAACATGACCGTGTTGGACATAGATTGTCATTGATGTCAATATGGCAATATTTGAGGAGAAAATGAAGCCAAGAGGAGCCAAGAGGAGCAGACGGAGTCAAGAGGAGCAGACAGAGCCAAGAGGAGCATAATTCAGGTATATATGTGTGTGTGTGTGTGTGTGCATGCATTTAAACAACGTTCGGGGACCATATATGCCAAAATAGGGCTATTGGAGCTACAGAGGACGCAGATAGCCATTGGAGCAACAGAGGAACAAGCAGAGCTATAAGGAGTCCATAAAACCCATGTATGCATGTTTTAACATTATCGAAAATTAAAAACCATATAAATATGCATTTAACATGAATGGAGGTGGAAGGCTTATACATATATGCATTTACCCATCAGCAGCAAAAACATAGTTATATGGCGTTTAACACTATCGGAGGGCAAACGGAGGCCAAAACAGAGAACTATATATATATTATATATATATATATATTTAATTATATATATATTATAATATATATATGGCAAACACACTATTGGCAAAGAAGTTTATATATATATCGGCATATATATGTATATTGGTGACAGTGCTAATCGGCGGTTCGGCTATGTGCCACCCCCGAAACCTCCGATTGTGATAATGTAGACGGACCCGATGCGGCATTGTGTTATGATTGAATGCAATATCGCATCCGCCCTATCAGGACTCTCACATCGCAATACCCAAAGGGTTATCCTCTTGCTATGCGCCGATTGTGATAACGCATGTGGACCCGATTAAACATTATAACTTGGCTTAATATAATATCGCATCTCGTGGTGGATCAGCTATCGGCCATTGGCGGAGTCATGGGTCCAATATATAAAGGATCCCCAGCAGTCACGAACCACCGATTGCGATTTGAGCGCGGACCCGATACAGAAATAAATACGGGTGTAATGCACCCTAAAGTCTGCCCTTCAATCTTTTTGATTGTTTTTCTCATATTCTCTGTGTAATGGAATTTTGGCTTGCGCGGGGTGTTTTAAGCTGAAAGGCTTACGATGGATGTTTCGATGGTTCAGAAGGTTTAAAGTTAGTTGAAAGGGGTGAATCATGGCGATTATGATTGTGATAGGACGTGGCTATCCATTAAATGAAGCAGTCCGTGTGTATGCCTGCTATCATGAGAAAATAGGAGTGCTGTTACAATTGTGGAATATGTGTCCTCTGCATATGACTCGATCCTCATTTTTTCTGAATTAACGTGTCTCAGAAGTGCTGGTGAAGCACGGAGAGACAAAGGAAACCACAGAGACCAAAGAGGAAGCATCAACGACCGAGGAGGAAGTCGAAGAGGCGGTGTAAGTGGAAAAGAATGGATAGAGGGATGGGAATGAATAAAGCAGTAAAAATAGAGAACTGTTGCTACTGTTGTTGTGGTGAAGAACCAGAGTGTGAGGTAGCAGAAGCAACAAAGGCAGTAGAAGTAGCAAAGGTAGTAGAGGCAGCAAAAGTAGCAGAGGTAGTAGAGGCAGGAGAGTAGGAGTAAAGGAGAACCTCAGCTAAACAAATATTAGTAGCATACCTATTTATACCAAGGTTGGGTTGGAGCCTCAAAACTGAACAAGACTGAAGTCCTTGGGGGTAGGTGCTCCTAAGCACAGAATCACTGCAAAACAAAGTTGGTGCTTTGGAGGTTGGAGCCTCACTAAATTCCAAGTTGGAGCTTGGCAACTAATCACAATTAGATATATACTTATATTGTATTTATTTCATTGCACTGTGTTGTGTTTAACAAAAGCATTAATTCCATCTGTTGATTTATGTGTTTTGTATATATATACATATCTATATATGCTTTTGGTAATCACTAGAACAATTAAAAAGAAATATTGATTCAACCCCCTCTCAGTATTTCCAACAATTAGTATCGGAGCAGGCTTCTTCACACTAGCCTAACAGCTTGAAGAAGGATCCACAACCATGATGAGAAATCACGAAGCATCAGGAAGACCTCCTCTGTTCAATGGCATTAACTTTGGCTTCTGGAAAAAAAAATGACCTACTACATAATGTCCCTTGGACCTGAAGTCTTGTTGAGAATGCAACAAGATGATGGAGCTTAGTGGAAAGAAGTCGCCTTCACTAAGTGGGCCCGCAGGCTATTTTTGGCGCAAAGTCTATTTTAGACATATGGATCATGGTCTATGAGTTGTAGGATGCTATTTGTGGATGATTAGTCAAGTTGGTAAAAATAGATCGACCTCTATTTTTAGACATACGAGTGGAGTCTATTTTTAGACTGCCAGGCTAAAAATAGAACAATCGAATATTATTAGCTCTTAATAATATTTGGACTATAAACATTATCTTATTCTCTTGGAGCACTTTAGTTCGAGCTACGGATGTGGCACATGCAGCTGCCAGAAGGAATACATGGTTTCCTATGGGTTAATTGAGCTTTGGCATTGGAGGACTTCAGTGTAGACTTCCAGTGATTGAGTTCTGTGAGAGTTGGATCAGGAGTTGATGGAGTTGTGTTCAGTTTGACTTAGTTGAACTAGTTGTAGTTAGTCTAACTGAAAAATAGACAATGTTGAGTGGTGTGAATTAGTTATTAATTAATTCACTAATTATTAACTCATAAAGCAAGTGAAGAATACATCAGTTAACTTAGTGCATGGACAGTTCAGTGGAGACAAGTGTTAGAGGTGAGTGAAGGGCAAGATAGCTGTCAGTTGTGACTATAGTTCTGCTTGTGATTTTCACAATCAGTGGGATTGAGTTGCCAATGAGGATTGCGTAGTGTTACACAAGGGAAAACACGTGAATGGTTGAGCTATTCTCATCTATTCTCATGCAGGATTGCGCAGTGGAAGCAGGCAAGCAGCGGAGGAGATTTGAGCCAGTGATTGATTCAGATCTGAGCTAGTTTGTGTGTAACAGGTGGATATAGTACTGAGTACTTGCGAGGAGAATTGTACTATGTATTGTTATATGTTCTCAATCAATATAATATATAGATAGTTTGGGGTTTTCAGTGAGATGCTTTCCCCAATGAAATACTGTGTTGATATGTGTGATTGATGCTTCTATGTTTGCATGCGATTGTTTCTAATTCCGCAAAATTAATGATCAATAGTAGAGGAGGTTATGTATTATGCATGTATTCCACAATTAGTGTATAATCAGGATAATATCTATGAATAAGGATCTATTATTCATGAATTTTCTACATGTTATCAGAGCTAGCTGATTTGTAGAATAGATTTCTACATGATATTAGTGCGAAGTTGATCATCGGATCTATTATTCAGAAAGTGTTTACATTTTATTTCTTGAGGCGGAGTCTATAATCGGGCCAGGTAGCCTCTAGATTCATCCTTCTTTTGGAAGGTGAGATATCCGGTGAATACCCATACATTCGATCTCTGTACAAGAAATACTTTGTTCTCACGAATTTTAGATCAGAAGCGGTTGAGTTTTGAGCTGGTGGAATTCGAATTTGCAGCAGTGTTTTCTTGGTGTCAAAGTTGAAATGTATTTCAACGGATTGCGATTGGAGTATGCCTTGAGGGCAACTCGAACTATATTACATGGAAGGACAGGATGGAGGCAGTGTTAGATGATAATGGGTTGAAGGAGTTCATAGAAGCGGATGTCCCAAAACCTACTGATGCTGCTCAAGTCGTGGATTGGTAAAAGAAGAAAGCAAAGTGTCAAAGGATTCTGTTGGAGGGCGTGAGGGATCACATTGTGTCCAGCCTCCATGGAAAGGCTTCTCCATATTTGATGTGGAAAAGGTTGACAGATTTATTCCAAAGCAAGAGCGACCAGAGGAAGTTGGCGCTCAAGGATAAACTCAGAAACATTAAGTGTGAGAAAGGAGACAATATGCCCAAGTACCTCACGGAGTTCACCCAATGCCGGGATGAGCTGGAAAGTGTGCAGGTGACTATTGATGATGAGGACTTGGTGAGCTTGGCTCTCCTTAGTCTTATGAAGAGTTGGCATTCCTGTCAAGACTCTGTCAATGGTCGGGAGAAATTGCCAGGATGGGAGAGACTTTGGTCAAATCTTGTGCAAGAGGAGATCAGGCGGAATACTAGGGACGGATCTTCATCAAAGGCATCTGATGAAGAAAATTGCGCTTTGGCTGCCAAAGAAAAGAAGGGGAGGAACAAGAAAGCTTCTCATTCCAATGTGAAAGGCAAGAAGTAGGACATGTCCAAGGTGAAGTGCTTTCACTATCACTAGCATGAACATTATGCCACAAATTTTCCGCAGAAGAAGAAAAATAAGCAAGCTGTTGGATCTGTAGCGGGAGAGGCCTTAGCCTCGCAGTTTGAGCTTGATTTTTTGTTGATCACATGCTTGGTATCAAGTGCGATGGGATCGGTATGGTTCTTGGACAGTGGTGTGTCTTTTCACATGATTGGAGATCGAGATTTGTTTTCTGATCTGGATGAGAAAGATCTTGGAGTGCACATTGAGATGGGCGATGATGGTAGATACAATGCAATCGGTATCGGTACCATTTCCTTTGAGAGGGAGTCTGGTAAACCCTTTGTATTGAAGGAAGTGATGCATGTTCCAGGATTGAAGAATAATCTTATCTCTGTGGCGATGTTAGAAGACAAGGGATATGATGTTGTCTTCAGTGAGGGAAAGGCTTTCCTGTGGAGTAAGACAACTAGAGAAACCCGGAAGATAGGGGTTCGAGTCAAGAACCTTTATCAATTTCATGTAGATGGCTGCGCAACAATGGCATGCAAGGCAAAAGGAGTGGTGAGTCGGGATGATGGTGAGCTATGGTACTGGATATTGGGCCACCTTCATCATCGAGCTTTGAAGATACTACAACAGATTTCTACTGGGATTCCTAAAGGCACTCTTGCGTAGTGAGATTAGTGCAAGAGGTGTAATTTGGGAAAATTTGTGAAAGCCACCTTTCACGAGAAGGATAGTCACGCCACGACGATCTTTGAGAGAATTCACACAGACGTGTGTGGACCTTCCTCAGTAGCTTCGACAGCAAAGCACAAGTACTATGTGATCTTTGTTGATGATTTATCTCAGAAGTGTTGGATCTTCTTCATGCAGAAGAAGAGCAAGACATACTCAAAGTTCTGTGAGTTCAAAGCACTGGTTGAGAAGGAATCAGGGAAGAAGGTGAAGGCTCTTAGGAGCGACAATGGTGGTGAATTCATCTCTGGCGAGTTCAAGGACTTCTGTAGCACAAAAGGGATTCGAAGAGAGCTCATAGCTCCCCATAACCCACGGCAGAATGGGGTTGCTGAGCGGAAGAACAGAACGATCGTGGGTGCTGCACGGGCGATGTTGCATGATCAAGGCCTACCCCTTCACTTGTGGGTGGAGGCATGCAATACTATAGTATATGTGCAAAACCGTTGTCCTCACAAGGTACTTGGCATGAGTACACCTGAGGAGGCTTATTCTGGTAAGAGGCCTGATATTTCCCATTTGAGGATTTTTGGTTCTCCTATTTACATGCATGTAACGAAGGATTCCAGGAAGAAGTTGGAGTCAACCGCAGAGGTTGGGATATTTTTTGGGTACACTAATACACCCCATAACTATCGTGTGTATTTGCCAAATAGTCACAAGACTGTTGTGCGACGAGATATAAAATTTCAGGAGGAGAAAGCCATGAAGTGTTTGCTTGAGAGGGAGACACACTTGCATGCAGATGAGGAGCTATTAGTTCCTAAGGATGAGCTTCAGGATGTGGATCAGCCACAAAAGGAATTTCATGGAGTGGAAGAGACCACTCATGCAGTGCCAACCATCAGAGGGCGAAAGCGCATTACAGAAGTTGAGTGACTAGCTCAAGATGCATAGAAAGTTGTAGGACCACCTACAGCAAAGCACGGGCAGAGACAGTCACCGGATTGGTACACTGGATACATGGCTCTTGTGAGCAAATGTGTCGTGACGGATCCATCCTCCTTTGAGGAAGCTGTGGAGGAACCCACATGGGTAGATGCCATGGTGGAAGAGTATGATTCGATTGTCAAAAATAGCACATGGGAGATTGTCCCAAGACCGGAAGGGAAATCAGTGGTGGGTTCGAGATGGATCTACAAAGTGAAGTAGGCAGCTGACGGGAGTGTGGAGAAGTACAAGGCAAGATTTGTTTCTCGAGGCTTTTCACAGATAGATAGGATCGATTATGAGGAGACCTTTGCACCTATCGCAAGGTATTCTTCCATATGGACGATTCCTGCTCTCTCAGCATAGATGGGGTGGCACATTCATCCGATGGATGTGAAGACTCCATTCCTCAACGGAGTCATTGAGGAGGAAGTGTACATAGAGCAGCCCGAAGGTTTCGAGATCTTCAGTAGCAAGTCGCATTTGTGCAAGCTCAAGAGAGCGTTGTATTGGTTGAAACAAGCACCTCATGCTTGGTACACATAGATAGATAGCTATTTCACTGGACTTGGATTCTCTAAGAGTGAGGCAGATCCTAACCTATACCAGATTGTGGTGGAGGGTAAGTTGCTTATCATTGTACTTTATGTAGATGATTTGATTCTAACAGGAGATGATTTGTTGATACTTTCATGCAAGGAGGATCTTGCTCGGGAGTTTGAGATGAAGGACTTGGGCCTCCTTCATTATTTCCTGGGATTGGAAATTTGGCAGCGGAGTGATGTACTGTTTGTTTCTCAGGGTAAGTATGCTCGGGAGATACTAGAGAAGTTCAACATGCATGGCTGCAAGCCTGTTGATACTCCTCTTCCTGGAGGTTGGAGGAAGGAGGATGCCACTTCGAGAGAAGAAGTGGATGCCACTGTTTATCGACAGTTGGTGGGCTCGCTGATGTATTTGGTTAATACACGACCCAATATATGTTATGCAGTTAACCAGCTTTCACAAGCTATGGTTAAGCCTACCAAGCTCTTCTAGAAGGCGGGAAAGTATGTATTGCGTTATTTGAGAGGCACATCGGGATATGGATTGTGGTACAGACAGGAGGATGAGGTGAAACTATGTGGCTTCACGAATGCAGATTGGGTAGGGAGCCCAATGGACTGAAAGAGCACATCAGGAGGGGTCTTCAGTATTGGATCGACAGCAATTTCTTGGTACAGCAGGAAGTAGAGATCCGTGGCACTCAGTTCATTAGAGGTCAAGTATATGGCAGCAAGTTTGGCTGCATGCAAGGCTATATGGATGAGGAAGATTCTGGTTGGTTTGTTCGATTCTCATTTAGAGCCTACTGTTATTTACTGTGATAACCAGAGTTGCATTAAACTCTCGGCTAATCTTGTATTTCATGATAGATCTAAACACATTGACATTAGGTACCATCATATCAGAGATTGTGTGCAGCGGAGGATCATGTTACTTTCATACATTCCAACGGAGGATCAGGATGCTGATATTCTGGCGAAAGCTCTCACCAAGAGAAAATTTGAATACCACCGAGGTAGGATAGGGGTTACTGATAATCCATATCTTGTTGAGAGGGAGTGTTGAGATTGCAACAAGATGATGGAGCTTAGTGAAAAGATTCACCTTCACTAAGTGGGTCCGCATGCAAATTATGGCACAAAGTCTATTTTTAGACTATGTCTATTTTTAGACATATGGATCATGTCTATGAGTTGCAAGATGTTGTTTATGGATG
>APFE031525406.1:209362-312815 GCA_000404065.3 Pinus taeda | reverse complement strand
GGCTATTTTTGGCGCAAAGTCTATTTTTAGACTATGTCTATTTTTAGACTATGTCTATTTTTAGACATATGGATCATGGTCTATGAGTTGCATGATGCTATTTGTGGATGATTGGTCAAGTTGGTAAAAATAGATGGACCTCTATTTTTAGACATATGGGCGGAGTCTATTTTTAGACTACTAGGCTAAAAATAGAACATTCGAATATTATTAGCTCTTAATAATATTTGGACTATAAACATTATCTTATTCTCTTGGAGCACTTTAGTTCGAGCTACGGATGTGGAACATGTAGCTACCAGAAGGAAATACATGGTTCCTATGGGTTAACTTGAGCTATTGCATGGAGGACTTCAGTTAGGACTTCAGCGATTGAGTTCTATGGAGTTGGATCAGGAGTTGATGGAGTTGTGTTCAGTTTGACTTAGTTGAACTAGTTGTAGTTAGTCTAACTGGAAAATAGAATAATGTTGAGTGGTGTGAATTAGTTATTAATTAATTCACTAATTATTAACTCATAAAGCAAGTGAAGAATACATCAGTTAACTCAGTGCATGGACAGTTCAGTGGACACAAGTGTTAGAGGTGAGTGAAAGGGCAAGACAGCTGTTAGTTGTGACTATAGTTGTGCATGTAATTTGCACAATCAGTGGGATTGAGTTGCCAATGAGGACTGCGTAGTGTTACACAAGGGAAAACACGTGAATGGTTCAGCTATTCTCATCTATTCTCATGCAGGATTGCGCAGTGGAGGCAGGCAAGTAGCGGAGGAGATTTGAGCCAGTGATTGATTCAGATTTGAGCTAGTTTGTGTGTAACAGGTGGAGATAGTACTGAGTACTTGTGGAGGAGTATTGTAATATGTATTGTTACATTCGCATGTGTGATTGATGCTTCAATGTGCGCATGCGAATGTTTCTTAATGCTGCTAAATTGATGATCAACATAGAGGAGGTTATGTATTATGCATGATTCCGCAAATAGTGTATAATAAGGATAATCTCTGTGAGTAAGTGTCATATTATTCAAAATTTCTACAAGTCTAGCATTTTGTTCAAAATGAATACCAAATGACTACCGCTCTTCCAACAGATCCAGAAAAGAGGAAAGCCTACATCGCAAATCAAAAGGCCTTGAACTCCATCACTAGTGGAATGATTGATTCCAAGTTTACAAAAGTTATGCACTGTACCTCTGCCAAAGAAATGTGGGAGAAGCTACTTGGATTATACAATGGATACTCAAAAGTCAAGAAGGCAAAGCTTCAAACTCATAGAAGACAATTTGAAAGTCTGAGGATGGAAGATGAAGAAGATATTGCAGCATACCTCCTCTGAGTAGCTAAAGTGGTAAACTCCTTGAAAGGATTGGACGAAAAAATTGAAGAAAGTACCATTGTTCAAAAGGTATGAAGGTCTCTTCCAGACAGATTTGACTCCAAAATAAGTACTATAGAAGAAGCAAAGGCTCTAGATACCCTCAAAATGGATGAACTCCATGGAATTCTCTCTGCCTATGAAATGAGGAAAGATGGCCCAAGCTCCAAAAATGCAGCATTCAAGGCCTCAAAGTCAAAGAAGGGGAAAGAAAAGAATGACTGTAGTGATGAGTCAGATGTGGAATCCGAATTGGCTCAATTTGTACGAAAGTTGAAGAAAGGATCTAAACTTAAAGGCAAGTATCCCCTTATTTGTTTTAAATATGCAGTAAAATGTCCTCATAAACATGACAGTGATGATGAAGGAAATTCTTAAAGAATGGCACACAAAAAGAAAGGGTTCAATAAGAAGAACTTCTTCTCTAAGCAAGATGAGTCTGATGAGGATGAGTTTATGGTCATCAAAAATAAATCAGATGAGGAAAGTGATCATGATGAAAGCCAAGAAACATTATTCTTGGCACTCGCAGATGATGATGACTCAGGGCTGGAAGGAAATGTAGATGAACTGTTAATAAGTGCCACTGAAGAAAATGAGAAACTACAAAACAAAATCATTTCTCTCAAAGTGGAAAACGAGGAAACAAGAAGGAGAGAAGATCTCTTGGAAGCAAAGCTTAAAGAAAAAGAAGAGACTTGTGAAGAACGTGAGGCTGAAATAGTGTCTTTGAGAAAGGAGTTGGAGCAAATTAAAAGGGCTGTAAAAGCTCTCAAATAATTGAGACTATTCTGAAAAATCAAAATCCTCAACATGAAAAGTCTGGAATAGTTTTTAAAGGAGAATCCTCAAGCACTAAGAATAGTGTGAAAAGCTATGCTGATGCACTTTCCTGCAATCCAAAATAAGAAAAAGTATGTTATCAAAAGTGCATCCCAGATCCACAGGATGAAGAGAGAATTATTCCAAAGAAGAACGTGGATTCAAATCATGGACACTACAACAAATACAAACCTGTACTCCACCAAGGTCCCATTGCAAATCCAAAGAATGGGGGAGGAGTAATTCCCAGGAAGGAAATCAACTCAAACCGTGGCTACTTCAACAGGTACAAAACCATCTTTCTTGGACACTGTTTTCATTGTAAAAACTTTGGTCATCAAGCCAGACATTGCATGGCTCGCATAGGTGAAACGCTAAAGCTAAAGGACCAAATAATCAATTCATATGCACCCAAAAGGCAGGGACAAATCAAAACCTTCAATTCATTTGATCCCTTGACCAAAATTGATCTGATTTTCTCTTTCTACTACAATAATGGACACTATGAACAAGAGTGCCCACTCAAAGGAAGAAAGACGAGTAGTAAGAACTTCAACATGGATAAATGCGGCTTGGCTCTATATGCTCAAAATAATGGAAACCATTGGTTTGTGGATAGTGGGTGCTCCAGACTAAGAAAAAAGGAAGGGAATGTGTCCTTTGGAAGCAGATCTAGCAGAATTGTAGGAAAAGGAATTGTTACTCTGATCAATGGAAAAGGAAAAGCTCAAGATGCTCTTCTAGTTGACGGACTCAAACACAACCTCCTGAGTGTTAGCCAAATCTATGATCAAGGACATAAGGTTGTCTTCAGCACCAAAGACTGTGAAATAAGGAACTCTGCCTCAGGGGAACTTGTGGCAAAAGGGGTGAGAAAACCAAACAACATTTACATTCTGAACAAGATTCAAGAAAATAAATGCTACCTGAGACAAACGGATGAAAGTTGGTTGTGGCACAAGCGACTTGGACATACAAGCTTCGAAAATCTGATCAATACCAACAAGATCAAAGTTATACAAGACATCCCAAGGTTGTTCAAACCAAATCAAGGAATATGTGGTCCATGTCAACATGGAAAGCAAACCAGAACCAGCCACAAGACAAAGGAGCTCTCTACATTGAAGCTCTTGGAGATCATCCATGCTGATGTGTGTGGGCCAACTAGAAATCAGGCACTCCAAGGAGAAATAACACCTCACAAAAATGGGGTAGTTGAAAGAAGAAACCGAACAATCCAAGAAATGGCAAGAACAATGTTATTAGCAGCAGACTTGCAACGTAAATTCTATATAGAAGCAGTAGGGACAACTGTCTATACATTGGTTCGAACTCAATTAAGACCAAATTGTGAAAAAACTCCTTATGAGTTATGGAAAGGAAGACTTGCTTCAGTGAAGTACTTCAAGATATTTGGAAGCAAGTGCTTCATAAACATCAATGATGGCTCACTAGGAAAGTTAGATTCTTGGGTTGATGAAGGGATATTTCTTGGATACTCTACATGGAGCAAGGCTTACAAGTGCTACAATTGTTGACTAAAGAAAATAGTGGAAAGCATTGATGTAAAGGTTGATGAAGATCTTCCAGAAAAGGAAATTGAAGAAATGAAGATGACTTTCTCATTGAAGAAGAAGAACCTAAAGAAGAAGAAATAGATGAGGAAGAAGAAGAAGAGGAAAGAGAACCACCTCATACCTCTTCAAAGATGAAGTATGTCCAAAGATATCATCCAGAAGAGAAGATTATTGGTGACAGAGATGAAGGTGTGCAAACCCGAAGAAGGATAACAATTACACCCAAGAGAAAAGCCATTGCCCTTCTATCTATGATAGAACCATAAACATTTGCAAAAGCAAGTAAGGATCCTCATTGGGTAAAAGGCATGGAAGAAGAAATGTCCCAAATTGAGAAGAAAAAGACATGGGAGCTGGTACCTTGTCCAAAGGAAAACAACATAATAAGAACCAAATGGGTGTTCAAAAATAAAATGAATGAGGAAGGAGAGGTTATCAGAAACAAGGCAAGGCTTGTCTGCAAAGGCTATTCACAAATTGAAGGAATTGACTTTGAAGATACTTTTGCACCAGTAGCCCGTATGGAAGCTATCAAGACTTTATTGGCACTTGCTTGCTCAAAAGGATTCAAAATCTATCAATTGGATGTGAAATCAACATTTCTAAATGGGGAAATCAAGGAGGAGGTCTACATGGAGCAGTCATAAGGGTTTGATCTAACAGCAGGAAAGGACGTAGTCTCTAAGTTGAAAAAGGCTTTATATGGGTTGAAACAAGCTCCTAGAGCTTGGTATGCAAGATTGGATCACTATCTACAACAACAAGGCTTCAAAAAGGGAGTGGCTGGAAGTAATCTATACATAAAGGCAGATAAAGGTAAGTTACTAGTTACTCTTGTTTATGTCGATGATCTGATTTTTTTAGTAATAATGATGAAATGAGCCATGAATTTTCTCAAAACATGTCAAAATAGTTTGAGATGTCAATGATAGGAGACCTGTCTCACTTCCTTGGACTTCAAGTATCTCAAACCAGAGTAGGATTATGTATATCTCAAACCAAATATCTAAAAGACATGCTCAAAAAATATGGAATGGAGGATTTTGCACCCATGAGCACACCTATGACCACAAACTGCAAACTAAGCAAAGATGATGACTCCCCTCTAGTAGATGCAACTCATTACAGGTCAATGATTGGAGCCCTTCTATACTTAACAGCTACAAGACCAGACATAATGCAGGCATTAGGAATGGTGGGAAGATTTCAATCTGCTCCCAAACAATCCCATTAATTAGCTGTAAAAAGAATTCTCAGATATCTGAATGGAACTTCTGATTTCGGTCTTTGGTACCCAAAAATCTCAACACTGACTGTAACTGCATACAGTGATGCTGATTGGGCTGGAAGTATAGATGATCAGAAAAGTACTAGTGGAAATGCATTCTTCCTAGGAGACTATTTAGTATCTTGGGTCAACAAAAAATAGTCATCCATATCATTATCCACAGTTGAAACTGAGTATATTGCTACAATAAACTGTTGTACTCAGATACTATGGATGAAGGAAGCTCTAAAAGATGTCTACATATGTACAGATCAAACAATTACCATCTATTGTGACAACATAAGTGTTATCAGTCTCAGCAAAAATCCAGTGAAGCACTCAAGAACCAAACGCATACCAATCAAGTATCATTTCCTCCATGAGCAAGTAGTTGAACAAAACATCGTCCTAGAATATATCAGTACTAAGGAGCAGATAGCTGATATTTTCACAAAACCTCTTCCTCAAGAAGAATTCGAACATCTGTGTCAAAAGATGGGGGTTATTTATTTATCATCACTTAAATTCATTCATAAGGATGTAACAGGACAGGGGGAGTAGTTTGACAGGGGGAGTCCGTATGCATTCTTTTGCCATTGATGTCAAAGGGGGAGAGCAGAAGAATATTGCCATCAATAACAAAGGGGGAGATTGTTGGACACAGATTGTCATTGATGTCAATATAGCAATATTCGAGGAGCAAATGGAGCCAAGAGGAGCAGAACTCAGATATATATATCTATATATATGTGTGTGTGTGTGTGTGTGTGTGTGTGTGCATTTAAATAACGTTCGGGGACCATATATTCCAAAATAGGGCTATTGGAGCTACAAAGGACGCAAACAGCCATCAGAGCAACAAAGGAACAATAAGAGCTATAAGGAGTCCGTAAAAACCATGTATTCATGTTTTAACATTATCGACGATTAAAAACCATATAAATATGCATTTAACGCAAACGGAGGTGGAAGGCTTATACATATATGCATTTACCCATCGGCAGCAAAAACATAGTTATATGGCGTTTAACACTATCGGAGGGCAAACAAAGGCCAAAATATATATATATGGCAAATACACTATCAGTAGAGAAGTTTATATATATATCGACATATATATGTATATCGGCGACAACGCTAATTGGCTATTCGGCTATGTGCCACCACTAAAACCTCTGATTGCGATAATGTACATGAACCCATTGCGGCATTGTGTTATGGTTGAATGCAATATTGCATCCGCCCTATCGGGACTCTCACATCACAATACCCAAAGGGTTGTCCTCCTGTTATGCGCTGATTGCGATAACGCATGCGGACCTGATTAAACATTATAACTTGGCTTAATATAATATCGCATCCCGTGGTGGATCATCCGTCGGCCATCGACGGAGTCATGGGTCCGATATAGAAAGGATCCCCAGCAGTCACAAATCACCGATTGCGATTTGAGCACGGACCCGATACAAAAATAAATACGGGTGTAATCTCTGAAGTTTGCCATTCAGTCTTTTTGACTGTTTTTCTCATATTCTCCATGTAATGGAATTTTGGCTTGCGCGGGGTGTTTTAAGCCGAAAGGCTTACGATGGCTGTTCCGATGGTTCAGAAGGCTGAAAGCTAGTTGAAAGGGGTGAATCATGGCGACTATGATTGTGATAGGACGTGGCTAGCCATTAAATGAAGCAGTCCTTGTGTATGCCTGCTATCATGAGAAAACAGGAGGGTTGTTACAATTGTGGAATATGTGTCCTCTGCGTATGACTCGATCCTCTTTTTTTCTAAATCAAAATGTCTTAGAAGTGCCGGTGAAGCACAGAGAGGTAAAGGAAACCATAGAGACCAAAGAGGAAGCCGCAACGACTGAGGAGGAAGTTGAAGAGGCGGTGTAAGCAGAAACAAATGGACAGAGGGATGGGAATGAATAAAGCAGTAAAAATAGAGAACTGTTGCCACTGTTGTTGTGGTGAAGAACCAGAGTGTGAGGTAGCAAAAGCAGCAGAGGCAGTAGAGGCAGTAGAAGCAGCAGAGGTAATAGAGGCATCAAAAGTAGTAGAGGCAGTAGAGGCAGGAGAGTAGGAGTGAAGGAGAACCTCAACTGAAGAAAAATTAGTAGCATACCAGTTTATACCAAGGCTGGGTTGGAGCCCAAGAGGTTGTAGCCTCAGAACTAAACAGGACTGAAGTAATTGGGGATAGGTACTCCTAAGTGCAGAACCACTGCAAAGCAAAGTTGGTGCTCTGTAGGTTGGAGCCTCACTAAAGTCCAAGTTGGATCTTGGCAACTAATCACAATCAGATATATACTTATATTGTATTTATTTCATTGCACTGTGTTGTGTTTAATAAAAGCATTAATACTAGTTGTTGATTTTTGTGTTATATATATATACATATCTATATATGCTTTTGGTAATCACTAGAACAATTAAAAAGAAATATTGATTCACCCCCCTCTCAGTATTTCCAACGATTGGTATTAGAGTAGGCTTCTTCACACTAGCCTAACAGCTTGAAGAAGGATCCGTAGCCATGATGAGAAATCATGAAGCATCAGGAAGACATCCTCTATTCAATGGCACTAACTTTGGCTTCTAGAAAAAAAAGAATGACCTACTACTTAATGTCCATTGGACCTGAAGTCTGGAATTTTGTTCAAAATGAATACCAAATGACTACCACTCTTCCAATAGATCCAGATGAGAGGAAAGCCTACATCGCAAATGCAAAGGCCTTGACCGAGTTTACAAAAGTCATGCACTATACCTCTGCCAAAGAAATGTGGGAGAAGCTAGTTGGCTTATACGATGGAGACTCAAAAGTCAAGAAGGCAAAGCTTCAAAATCACAGAAGAAAATTTGAAAGTCTGAGGATGGAAGATGAAGAAGATATTGCACCATACCTCCTCCGAGTAGCTGAAGTGGTAAACTCCTTGAAAGGATTGGACAAAAAAATTGAAGAAAGTACCATTGTTCAAAAGGTATTAAGGTCTCTTCCAGACAGATTTGACTCCAAAATAAGTGTTATAGAAGAAGCAAAGGATCTAGATACCCTAAAAATGGATGAACTCCATGGAATTCTCTCTGCCTATGAAATGAGGAAAGGTGGCCCAAGCTCCAAAAATGCAGCATTCAAGGCCTCAAAGTCAAAGAAGGGGAAAGAAAGGAATGACTATAGTGATGAGTCAGATGTGGAATCCGAATTGGCTCAATTTGTATGAAAGCTAAAGAAAGGATCTAAACTTAAAGGCAAGTATCCCCTTATCTGTTTTAAATATGCAGCAAAATGTCCTCATAAACATGACAGTGATGATGAAGGAAATTCTTAAATAATGGAAAGAAAGGGTTCAATAAGAAGAACTTCTTCTCTAAGAAAGATGAGTCTGATGAGGATGAATTTATGTTCATCAAAAAGAAATCAGATGAGGAAAGTGACCATGATGAAAGCCAAGAAACATTATTCATGGCGCTCATAGATTATGATGACTCAAGGCCAAAAGGAAATGTAGATGAACTGTTAATAAGCGTCACTGAAGAAAATGAGAAACTATGGAAAAAAATCATTTCTCTCAAAGTGGAAAATGAGGAAACAAGAAGGAGAGAAGATCTCTTAGAAGCAAAGCTTAAAGAAAAATAAGAGGCTTGTGAAGAACGTGAGACCGAAATAATATCTCCGAGAAAGGAGTTGGAGAAAATTAAAAAGGGTTGTAAAAGCTCTCAAATACTTGAGACTATTATGAAAAATCAAAACCTCAACATGACAAGTCTGGAGTAGGTTTCAAAGGAGAATCCTCAAGCACTAAGAATAGTGTGAAAAGCTATGCCGATGCACTTTCCTACTATCCAAAATAAGAAAAAGTATGTTATCAAAAGTGCATCCCAGATCCAAAGGATGAAGAGAGAATTATTCCAAAGAAGAACGTGGAGTCGAATCATGGACACTACAGCAAATACAAACCTGAACTCCACCAAGGGCCCATTGCAAATCCAAAGAATGAGGGAGGAGTAATTCCCAGGAAGGAAATCGACTCAAACCATGGCTACTTCAACAGGTACAAAACCATCTTTCTTGGACACTGTTTTCACTGTAAAAACTTCGATCATCAAGCCAGACATTACATGGCTCGCAAAAGTGAAACACCAAAGCTAAAGGATTGAATAATCAATTCATATGCACCCAAAAGGCAGGGAAAAATCAAAACCTTCAATTCATTTGATTCCTTGACCAAAATTGATCTGATTTTCTCTTTCTGCTACAATAATGGACACTGTGAACAAGACTTCCCACTCAAAGGAAGAAAGACATGTAGTAAGAACTCCAACATGGATAAATGCACCCTGGCTCTATATGCTCAAAATAATGGAAACCATTGGTTTGTGGATAGTGGGTGCTCCAGGAACATGACAGGAGACAAAATGAAGTTTGTCTCGCTGAGCAAAAAGGAAGGGAATGTGTCCTTTGGAAGCGGATCTAGCAGAATTGCAGGAAAAGGAAATGTTACTCTGATCAATGGAAAAGGAAAAACTCAAGTTGACGGATGCAAACACACTATTGCCAGGAAGTTTATATATATATCATTAATATAATATAATATAATATTATATAATATATATAAATTATATATATAATATATATATATAAATATATATATATATATGTATGTATGTTATGTATATCGGTGACAACGCTATTTGGCGGTTCGGCTATGTGCCGCCACTGAAACCTCCGATTGCGATAATGTACGCATACCGCTACGACATTATGTTATGGTTGAATGCAATATCGCATCCGCCCTATCGGGACTCTCACATCGCAATACCCAAAGGGCTGTCCTCCTGCTATGCGATGATTGCGATAATGCATGTGGAGCCGATTAAACATTATAACTTGGTTTAATATAATATCACATCCCGTGGTGGATCAGCTGTTGGCCATCGGCGGAGTCATGGGTCCGATATATAAAGGATCCCCGACAGTCACGAACCATCGATTGCGATTTAAGCACGGACTCGATACAAAAATAAATACGGGTGTAATGCACCCTGAAGTCTTCCCTTCAGTCTTTTTGACTGTTTTTCTCATATTCTTCGTGTAATGGAATTTTGGCTTGCACGGGGTGTTTTTAGCCGAAAGGCTTACGATGGCTATTTCGATGGTTCAGAAGGTTGAAAGTTAGTTGCAAGAGGTGAATCATGGTGATTATGATTATGATAGGACATGGCTGCCCATTAAATGAAGCAGTCCTTGTGTATGCCTTCTATCATGAGAAAAAAGGAGCGTTGTTACAATTGTGGAATATGTGTCCTTTGCGTATGACTCGATCCTTGTTTTTTCTGAATCAACGTGTCTTAGAAGTGCTAGTGAAGCACCAAGAGACAAAGAAAACCATAGAGACCAAAGAGGAATCCACAATGACTGAGGAGGAAGCCAAAGAGGTGGTGTAAGTGGAAACGAATGAATAGAGGGATGGGAATGAATAAAGCAGTAAAAATAGAGAACTGTTGCTACTGTTGTTGTGGTGAAAAACCAAAGTATGAGGTAACAGAAGTAGCAGAGGAAGTAGAGGCAGCAGAAGCAGCAAAGGCAGTAGAGGAAGGAGAGTAGGAGTGAAGGATAACCTCAGCTGAACAAAGATTAGCAGCATACCAGTTTATACCAAGGTTGTGTTGGATCCCAAGAGGTTGGAGCCTCAGAACTGAACATGACTGAAGTCCTTGGGGGTAGGTGCTCCTAAGTGCAGAACCAATGCAAAACAGAGTTGGTGCTTTGGAGGTTGGAGCCTCACTAAAGTCCAAGTTGGAGCTTGGAAACTAATCACAATAAGATATATACTTATATTGTATTTATTTCATTGCACTATGTGTGTTTATAAAAGCATTAATTCCAGTTGTTGATTTCTGTTTATATATATATATATTATAATATATATATATAATATATATATATATATATATATACTATATATATATATATTATGCTTTTGGTAACACTAGAACAATTAAAAAGAAATATTGATTCACCCCCCTCTCAGTGTTTCCAACAGACCGGTGTGCTTGTCAGAACAAAGTGCACTGATGCTTTTAAATAATACCAAATTGGTGAGTTTAAATAATACCTGCATCGGTTTCCTGCTTTCCGAAAAAAAATGTTATCATATAAGTGCTCTTGTACAAAACACACCGACGCATTTCAAAGAAAAACAACATTGATATGCACTTGTTTTTAGATTTTAAAAATAAAAACTAATTCAACCATCTCAGTGTTCTTATACCAATTATAGCACTATTTCTTTTAAATACAAACTTCACTATTGCGTTAAAAATTAATTGCATCATTTTAGGATTTCAAAAATAAAATAGAGTTGTATCATGTTGGTGCGTTGAAAAAATTTAGTGCCCAAAAATGTCGATGCATTTTTCTTATAAATGCATCAGTGTGCTTGACTATCAAATGCACCGATGTCCAGATAAATTGAAAAAAAATGCATGATTTTTTAATTTTTAATTTTTAATTTATTATTATTATTATTATTTTTTAATTAAAAAACGAGCAACAATTGATTTTTCGAAATCTAGTTTCATAAATTCTTTTAAATAGTAAAAAGTTATTCACTATTTCAATTTTTTTCCCAAAATATCAAGGGAGTGATTTGCAAGATAGACTTACCAGGAGCATTGTGCAACAACAAAATAATTTGGAGCAGTAGAACTATTCAAAAGATGAGAAGCTGAAAGGTATGATAATTCACTCAAAACCCCGCATAGTAAAAAAAATAAAATTAATTGTTTATTTTACTAATAAATAATATTACAATTTTTGTTATGGTTTAATTAAAAGTGAGATCATTTGCAAGAGAGACATACTGGGAGTGCTGTAGAGCAGAAAAATATTTTGGTACCACATAAATATGAAAATTTAAAAGGTATGGTGATTCACTCAAATCCTCAGATAACAAAATATTTAAATTTTATTGTTAAAAGTTTTTTACAATTTTTGTTAGATTTCTTCACAATTTAGGAAAAAAAACTAAAAACTCTGTATAATAAAAAAATTACTATTGATTTTACTAGTAAAAATGTTTACACTTTCTGTTCCTATTTAAAATTAATTAAAATTCAAAAAAATAACAAAAAAAATCAGTACTTACCTTAAACCTTTGCTTCTTCCTGCAAAATTTCACATTGGGGTTTTACTTCCTCTACCGTTTTACAATTATGGTTTTTCATTTTAGGCATTTTAGATTTAATGGGTTTGTGTACTTATTATATATAGGGTGTTTGACATGTAAAGCAGCGGAATCACTTATTTAATTAGATCCAAACTTTGTTGGCCCTATCCATTTAAAAACAATACAGATATATGTTCTACAGTGTGCCCTACGTAATATAACGCACTGGTGCACCCTACATAATACAATGCATCGAATATTATAACATTGGCAGCTCTGTCTAGTTTTTTCATCGTTGCTCCCGGTGTAATATAACACATCAACACACCTCTTCCAAATAGCACCATTAAATCATTTCGATGTGTTTAGCGTTACAAATCGCACCATAATAATTTAAAATTATTTAAAAAAAATAATTTTCCCTAATGGTGCCGAACAATTAAATGTGTAGAAATTTTGAATAATTTAACACATATTCAATAGAGATTATCCTGATCATGTACTATTGCGGAAAACATACACAATACATAAGCTCCTCTACGTTGATCATCAATATAGCATCATCAATAACAATAAAACATCAAGAGCATTCACACATTAACACAGTATGTATCCCGGGGAAAGCATCTCGCTAAAAACCCCAACTATCTGTATATTAATGATTGAGTCATGTAACATTACAAAGTACAATGCTTATCACAAGTATCTCCACCTCTGTTACACACAATACAGCTCAGATCTGAATCAATCACTGGCTCAAATCTCCTTCGCTGCTTGCCTGCCTCTGCTGCTCAATACCTGCTCAAGAACTGATGATAATTCCAAGGCAACCATGTATTTACTTGGCAAAATCACGTGAGAAAAAGCTACAATGTGGGAAAATACGTGGGCAAACTCATTGGCATACTCAATCCCTTGATTGTGCAAGATCTGATGCACAACTATAGTCACAACTGATAGCAATCTGATTCTCTAAAACCTGTCCCTGCTGAACTGAACATGCACTGACATGCAACTGAGTTAACTGATGTATTCATTAGTTGTATTATGAGTTAATAACTTGTGAATTAATTAATAACTAATTCACCCAACTCATCTCTAGTCTATTTGCCAGTTAGACTAAATACAACCAGTTTAACAAAGCTAAACTGAACACACTCCATCAACTGCAACTCCAGTCCACTAAACTCAACTCACTTGAGTTCTAACTGAAGTCATGCATGCAAATATTAGTCATCCCATAGGTAACCACGTATTTCCTTCTAGGATCTGCATGTACCACATCCGTAGCTCATCCTGAAGTGATCCAAGAGAATAAGACAAAGTTTATAGTCTAAATATTATTATGAGCTAATAATATTTGACTGTTCTATATTTAGACTGAGCAGTCACTCCACTGTGGTGTCACTCCGCTGTGGTCTAAAAATAGAAGTCCATCTATTTTTTCCAACTTGATCAATCATCCATAAACAACAACCTGCAATCCATAGACATGATCCATATGTCTAAAAATAGACATAGTCTAAAAATAGACTTGCGCCAAAAATAGCCTGCGGGCCCACTTAGTGAAGGCGACTCTTTTCACTAAGCTCCATCATCTTGTTGCAATCTCAACAGATATACTTGCCTTAACTGTCATTATGCTTTTCTGAAACATATATTGACTAGATAACTAAAACCAAGACATCAATATAAAAATTACCTCAATATGATGGCCTTTACAGATTATGCTTACTTCTGAGATCAACATTCTTTCACATGGTCTATATTCATACTTTACCAAAGATCCTTCTCCACACTAATCACTTGTAATCAAAGTGCCCATGGAACAAACTGGCCAGCAAGCTGCAATTTCATATTTTTGGAGTTTTCATTATCAATTCTCTTTCTTTCTTTAGGAAACTATATTTGATGTTGATCAATATCATCATGTTCAAATCATGTCACTTTGTGGGAGAGTCTTGATCTTTAACCATTCCAAAGTATGATAAACTTCTTCTTCCAAGCATTCAATAATGATAAGTAAGACTTAACGAGCACATTTTTATGACCAACCCCTTTTGCATAATTATTGTAGATATGAATCCTACCTTAGAGGAGTTACTTAAAAATTGTTGAAAAATGCATCAAGAAATCCTCAATTTGATTCCGCCTTGGTCAATTTGAGAAAATTCGAATAATCACATCAACAGACAACTTGGGCGCAATTTACTTGTGTGACATGGCTCTTGTCACTCAATTAGCTTAGTAAATTTGAGTTAGAGGGTTTGGATTTCGGTTAAGCATGTGTGATTGCTAATTTTTAGCAATCAAGGTCAATTATTTCAAGTTGTTTTTAGTTAAACTAGTTCTAAATGTTGAAGGAACTAGTGGAAGGTCAGTTGTGCAGTGGGATAACAATCTAACTCAACAATCATGCATTTAACTGAGCAATTAGCCCAAAATAGCTAGTGCATGCAGAGAATTCTTGCTCTCGAGCTGTCATGGAGATTCCAAGGCAGTGTAACATCAGTTGTAGACTAGCCTTGAGTGTACAGGTTTTGCATGCAATCAATGAGAAACCTTGGGAATTGTGCAATCAATTGGAGGAAAGTTACTAATTAGTAAGGGCCTAATTCCTCAGGAATTGCATAAGGAAATAAAGGCTCAAGTAGAGGCACAAATTGACTAATTATGGGTCAGAGATTCTCATTAAGTAGAGAGATAGGTTATTCACTTGCAGGTTGAGCTCATATTGATCTAGCAATTGTAACATAGTCTTTATTCATCTCATTAATTCAAGAGGGATTAAGGGGTTTCTAGTAGTTGCTTCCCTAGAAAAACATTGTGCATGTGTGTGATTGCTTATTGCATGTGTGACATTGTTGTTCTGAATTGTGAATTAATTTCGGTAGAGCAATAGAGTAGAATTGTGTCTCTTGATTTAGATTAAAACTTCTTGAGCAGTTGTAATTCTACACCATATTTCTACATCGTATCGGAGAAAGATTCACATTAGAACTGTAATTTCGAACTTATTCCTCAGGAGGTTCAAATTTGCAGCTTTAGTGTATCAGGATCTCTTCAGAGTTGGGAAGATGACCTTCAACGGGTTGAGATTAGAGTATACCTTGGAAGGCAACTTGAATTTCATTGCATGGAAGGATCACATGGAGGCAGTGCTTGATGACAACAGATTACTAGAATATGTCAAGAAATACATTACAAAACTAGGATCAACTAATGCCCATAACCTAGCTCAATGGAAGAAATATGTAACCAAGGCGAGGAGAATAATCTTGGAGGGAGTGCGAGACCACATTGTCTGAAATCTCCATGGGAAAGGCACTCCTTTCAAAATGTGGCAAGAACTGAAAGGTCTATTCAAGATAGCAACGATTATAGAAAATTGGCCCTCAAAGACAAACTTCGAAATATCAAGATGCTAAATAATGACACCATTCCGCAGTACCTCAACATATTTACACAAGTTTGTGATGAGCTTGGAGGGATTGGTGTGACTATTTCAGAAGATGACCTGATGAGCCTAAAACTTCCGGGCCTTCCCAAAAGTTGGCATAATTACCAAGACTCGGTGAATGAAAGGGAAAAATTACTAAAGTGGGAAAGGTTATGGTCTGATTTGGTTCAAGAAGAGTTAAGGAGAAATAATCGAGATGGAACTTCATCCAAAGCAGAGGATGAAGAAAATTTTTCATTGGTTGGAAAGGTAAAGAAGGGAAAAGGGAAGAAATCTCAAACCTAACCAGAATCAAGCTGAGGGGGCAAGAAGAAAGACTTGTCCAAAATCAAATGCTTCAATTGTCATGAATTTAGGCACTATACCATGAAATGTCCACACAAAAATTCGAGCAAGAAGAACTCAAGAGGAGCAACAGGTGAAGCTTTGGCTTCACATTTCGAGCTTGACTTCACCCTTATTTCATGCATGGCCAACACAGTTATAGGGAGCATGTGGTACTTGGACTCAGGTGCATCGTTTCACATGACAGGGTGTAGAGAGTTTTTTAGTGACATTGAGGAGAAATATCCACCTATGCATATTGAGTTGGGGGACGATGGAAGGTATAGTGCTACCAAGATTGGTACAGTAACCTTTTAGAGGGAGTCAGGATCCCCACTTTGCCTCAAAGATGTCATGTTTGTTCCAGGCCTAAAGAAGAATCTCATCTCTGCTGTAGTTATGGAAGACCATGGTTATGATGTGATCTTTAGCAAAGGGAAAGCATTCCTGAGACACATGGCCACTGGACAGATGAAGCAGATCCGGGTTCATGTGAAGAACCTGTATAAACTTGATGTGGAAGATTATGATGCATTAAGCAGTAAGGCATAGAAAGTGCAAAGTTCCGATGTCGGTGAGCTATGGCATAGGAGATTGGTCCATTTGCATCCATGACGTCTTAAAGATTATGCATCAAATAACCACTAACCTCCCCAAAGGATCACTTTAGCAGCAATATATGTGCAAAGGTTATACCTTAGGGAAGTATGTAAAATCCACATTCCATGATCGAGACAACAAAGCATATGCAGTCTTCTATGATGTTTGCGGACCTTTGTTGATAGCCTCCACCGCTAGACACAAATATTTTGTCAATTTTATTGATGATTTCTTAAGGAAGTGTTGGATTTTCTTCATGCGAAAGAAGGATGAGACATTCTCCAAGTTTGTAGAATTCAAGTCACTAGTTGAGAAAGAGACTAGCAAGAAGGTGAAGGCTCTTAGAAGTGACAATGGAGGTGAGTATGTTTCAAATAAATTCAAGGATTTCTATGCAAAAGAAGGCATTCAAAGAGAGCTGACAACACCCCACAACCCACAATAGAATGGGGTAGTTGGGAGAAAGAACCGTAGCATTGTTGGAGCTGTGAGAGCTATGCTACATGACCAAGGCCTACCATTGAATTTGTGGGATGAGGCATGTAATACTACAATCTACTTGTAAAACCAGATTCCTCATCATATTCTTGGTATGATTACACAGGAGGAGGCTTTCTTGGGGAGAAAGCCAGATGTGTCTCAATTCAGGATGTTTGTAGCCTCTGTTTACTGCCATGTCTCCAAATATTCTAGGAATAAACTTGAGTTGACAATAGAGTTGGGAGTATTTGTGGGTTACACATAAACTCCACACAACTACCATGTGTACTTACCATCCCTCAGAATGACATCTATGCGAAGGGATGTAAAGTTTGATGAGGAGAAAGTCATGCGGTGCTCTCTTGAGAGGGAGCTTCATATCCCACCAGAATAGGAGCTTTTAACTCTAGAGGAGGAACATCAAGAAGTTTTTGAGTAGCCACAAATTGAGGAGCAGAGAGCGGAGACATACACTCAAGCAAAACCATCCATAAAAGGCAGAAAAATAACTAGAGAAGTTGATAGATTTGTGGAGGATGTGAGGGAGAATGTGGGAGCTCCTTCAAATTTGCGTAGGAAAAGGAGATCACTTGAGAGGTACATTTTCTACATGGATCTAATGGCCAAGCTTGTAGAGACTGAGCCATTCTCTTTGGAGGAAGCAATAGAGCAACATGTTTGGGTTGATGCCATGGTGGAAAAATATGAATCCATCACGAAGAACAATGTTTGGGAAGGTCCCAAGAACAACAGATAAATTAGTTGTGGGTTCAAGATGGATCTTTGAGGTTAAGCATGCAATAGATGGAAGCAAAGAGAAGTATAAGGCCATATTTGTGGCAAAAGGATTCTCTCAAATTGAGGGAATTGACTATGAGGAAAACTTTGCTCCTGTAGCAAGGTATTCATCCATTACTTCAATTCTTACACTGGTTGCATAGATGGGGTGGAAGATCCACCATATGGATGTAAAAACAACATTTCTCAATGGTTTTATTGAGGATGAGGTGTACATCGAGAAACTAGAAGGTTTTGAGACATTTGATCGAGAGTCTCATGCGTGTAGACTCAAGCGAGCATTGTACGGTATCAAACAAGCCATGCTTGGTACACCAGGATCGACAAATATCTCACTGGTTTGGGCTTCACCAAAAGTGAAGCGGATGCAAACGTATATCATATCTTGGTAGAATGTAAAGTGTTTATTATTGCCTTATATGTTGATGATTTAATTTTGACTAGTGATGAGCAGTTGATTAGAACTTGCAAGGGAATTTAAAATGAAGGACATGGGTCTCATGCACTACTTCCTTGGGTTGGAAGTATGGCAAGGTGATGGGAAATTATTTGTGTCTCAAGGCAAGTATGCCAATGAGATATTGCAGAGATTCTGCATGGAGAGTTGTAAACCCATGGAGACAACTCTAGAGACCAACTGGAGGAAGGAGGATGCCACTTCAGGTGAAGAGGTGGATGCTACCATTTATCAATGTGTTGGGTCCCTATAATACTAGTGATTACCCCATTACTATGGTAGTTGTACCCCTTATTAATATTGTTGTGCCCCTATTGCCCGCATATTGTTATTACTGTGCCCCATAGAATCCCTCTATTGTTATTTTTGTGGCTTTATATTATTATTGTTAGGTCGGCTGGGTTATATTGTGACTCCTTAGACTCCTATATATAGAAAGGAGGTTTTTGTCATTTGAATCATCCAAGAATTGTTCATTTATGTAATGTAAAGGAGGTTGCCCCCTCGAAGAGGCTGAATTCTAAGGCGTTGATCTATCTTTTCTATCTTTTCTTGAGCTGGTTTCATAACAATGAATGACTAAGAGTCTCTGCGGCAAACACCTTGGTGGCGCAAATGGTTGTAAGACACAAGTGACACAGAAATGGTGAAGGTAGATAAACAAAATGTCTTTGTCTCTGTTTGGGGAGATAAATTAATTAAGTTAAGTACTAGCTTGGCAGTGCTTGTGTGTGCAAGTGTGTTTCTTAATTAAGACCAGATCGTGTTTGAAAAAAGAAAATGATTACTGAAATAAACTAAAATAAAAACAGAAAATGAACAACAAAACAACAATCTAAAAGCCCACCCAAACTGGGTTTGCAAACACTGAATTGGTTGGTGGCTAAATCAACTGAAAACACACACAAAAAGGGCCAAGATATCTAAGTGTCGGTGTGACTGGGATCAAATGACACTATGCTGTTAGAAAGTGGTGTAGCAACAACACAAAACCAGTGAGGAAAATCATTGCAAAAGATAGGGAGATGGGTGTGAAACCTGGGGCAAACAGTGGTATCCTAAGGAAAATGACTAAACAAGTTTCAAAAAGAAACTTTGGATGGAAACAACCTATCTTTGAATATCTGAAAAGGGAAGGTACAAATATGGAAAATATGGCTAAAAGCTCTCTAGAAACTCGGACTTCTTACTCAACTAAACTCGTCCTATAAAGATGGAAGCGTACTAGAATCCCTAAGGGGATAAATTCCACTTCGACGAGTGAAACAGAGTATATCAAGGCCTAAGAGGGCTAAGACAATGGTCAACCAACCCAAAAAACTGCTCTTCGCAAAACCCATAAAAAAATCAGAAAAAAAATCCCAGAAACCCTAAAATCGCAGGTATTGACCTGTTTAGGGGAATATCACACTTTTTTGTCGAGAAAGTGCACTCTGGACCTCCAAATCGCAGGTTTGGGGCAAAAAAGTGCAATTTATTCTCCTTAGTTCTTGGGTGCCAAGTCTAAGAAAAAATTGCAGTCTCTGTCGCGACTGGTTCCTATGACCTGCAGGAATAACCAGAAAACTTGTGGAAGTTAGAAAATTGACTGATCTAGGGTTAGAAAGCTAGTAAAAAACATTAAGAGGTTCAAAAATAAAAACCCTAAGCCGAAAATTGAAGGTCACCCAGGTTTCTGAATCATAGTTAAAAACGCAGTGGAGTTGCCAATTTGTTAATAAGTATTCTTCTCGAAGGTGTACAAAAAGAAACCACTTTAGGCCATGGATGACAAACAAACCAAAAAATAAAAATGGTTATTAAATAGTGTGGATCTACAGCAGACGATAGAAAAAAAAACATGTCAAATCCCTAATCTATGCAACAGAATTAGTTAAATAGCAAAATGGAATAAGAAAATAAGTGCAAATAACTCTAATAATCCAATGGAAACCAGATATATAAAGAATATATTTTATTAAATGACAACTGTGAAGGGAATAAATAATGTTACAATTCCCCCTCTATGGGATGGGTTCTTGGCTATCCTCAATGTCTTCAGCTTTGTAGAGTCCCTCTCCTCTATAATGTGTAAAACCTAGCAAACAAAATGTTTGAGCTCAATGAGAACTCAAATGGAAAAGAAAAATGGTGTGCAACAATGATAATAATCAGAGCTACAACAGCGAGTGCAATAATGAAAATGATCAAAAGTGAAAATGAATGTAAAACCCTTCTATTTATGGCAAAATATTAGGTTATTCTTGAATAATGGAAAATAATAAAATATTATTAACCAAATTTTAGAATTAACCATTTGGAATATTTTATTATATTTGGTTGGAGGAAAAAAGTATTTAATTTTTATTCAGAAATAATAAATAAATAAATTATTTATTTATCATCTCAAGAAATATGGTTAAAGAATAATAAACAAATAATGATTTATTTAAATATTCCTAGGGGATTTAGTCAAACTTGACAAGGAATAATAACTAATTAGTGATTAATTAATTATTCCTAGAGAAAAATAAGATAAGTAATGATTTATCTATTTATTTCTCATAATTAGGTCAAATATGACAAGGAATATTAGTTAAACAATGGTTTAATTAATTGTTCCTAGAAGATAATTAAAGAAATAGCGATTTATTTAATTATTTTTCATGGGTTTAATTATAAATGACTTAACAAATGTGGTTTATTAAGAATTTCTCACAGTGAAAGCAATTTTAGTATGGTAAAATTGGCCCTAAATGGTGTACTTTGATCCATCTAGTAAATTATGTCTAGATGATCAATTTTTGGTGATAACAGTTTGGGCCTTTGAGCCTCCAATATGGCCCATTTTTTCCTTGGATGCATCATTTTGGATCCTCAATAACCCAAACTTATGTTAGGTTGCTTGATTTAGGGTTTACTAGGTCAAATATTCCTTAACCCTTCTTGATATTTTGGCACCAAGTGAGTCATGGATTCTTTGGGCTATATCATGATTGTAGGTTGTGACGCATGAAATAGAGGATACATTCTAAAGAAAATTCATATGGGACTTGAAGTTGAACCCATGGTTTAAGTTCAAGACCTATAATGTAACATTTCATACAAATTTCTCTCTCTAGTAGCTAACCTAATGTTCACTTACATATTGAGGTTGTTCCTTCACTTATTTAATATATCATTCCTCTCATCTTTGTAAGGCCTCTTCATTTCCTCTTTTTCCCTTGAAAATGCCTTTTTGGTAAATAGTTGGATTAGTGTCAAATATTGATCTATCCTTCTAACTTCTCTTCTAGGTTATTGGGTTACCTGCAGTTGCCATCTAGAACGACTATGTGATTCTCTTACTAAAACCTTAGCTCCATCCTTGAAGACGTATTCTTTGGTCCTAGCATGTTTCCATTGGCATAGTCCCCTGTGACAACTTGAATGATTCAACCTAATACTTCAAGGGAGGTTCTAACACCACTTGGACAATGGAGGTATCAATTATTCTAATGGCACTTTGGTTATCACTTAGTGCATTGTTAACATTGTTTTGTGTGGTATATCTAGTGTTATATATTGCATTATGTTGGAGATTTGGCACAAGTTTATTTTGTTGGAAAATTGAGTTGCATTTGTAGGTTCATTCAAGAGGTTGAACACTCTCTTGGAGGCCTACTGTGACTCTCTTCTTCATTCCAAGTAGCTTCGACACCCATAACAACATTCATCTAGGCAAATTCTTTCATTTCTGACACTTAGTTTAATTAGCTCATCAAAGGAGATCGATAAATTGAACCTAAGTTATGCATTATAAACACTTATGCATGTACCTTAATTAATCTACAGCTCTAAATCAACTATTTAAGAATAAACCATAACTAATCCATTGGCATTCCATCTTGTATTTCCCCTCTTCCTATGATTTCTTGTATTTTTCTTTAATCTATGTGACAACTTGACTCTCTCATTCCTCATTGCAGTAGAATGATGAATCACTTTAACATCTAGTACAAATCCAGAATGATGAATCACTTTCAACATCATTGCAGTAGAATGATGAATCACTATAACATCTAGTACAAATCCAGAATGATGAATCACTTTCAACATCTGTGATTTTTATTATGTAAAACAAATACACCTCCCTTAACGGAAATGTGGTTATCATATTTATCATTGATGTAGTCTAATGACAAAACTTTTGGCCTATTTATCAAATATATAACCACATGATTCTTACTGAGAATGTATCATTCTATCATTTAAATTGCATTTTAAATACAAAAATAATTCAATACATAAGAAAACCATTAAAGAAAAAACTATATCCAAAAAAACCACCCCATTAAACTACGGGCATCGGGATTCGTTTTGTTCGCTGCGGGCATCGGAGGACGTGGAAAGGATAAGGCTGCCAACGTGCTCGTCAAATCAAAATGAGAGACGCTTCTTTCAAAACTGGTAGGACCCACTAGTGGCTACCCAACTCGCCCAGCTTCCGTACCCTAGCAACCCCCACAAGCACGTGGAACGGATCATTGCACCCTACGAAACACGAAGCATGCGTACGGAAACCTTTTCTTTGTGCGTATTCTTCCACGAGTCCGGAAGCACGTGGGTGACAGCTCAATCCACTCAAATGGGTACCGACAAATCCAGTTCATCGATCTCAAAATGTATCCATCGCAGTGGCATGTGGGCCCAGCCGAATTCTTGATTTTACATAGACAACCAACCAAGCTTGAATTTCAATCTTTTTCACACCTCACTTGAAAATATGATGGCACTTAATGTTTTTCACACCACTCATTTCATGTTTGATGCCAATTTTCATATGTCATTTTCCTTATTCCAACAATGTTCAAAGGTCGGACCGTACTCATGAATAGAGTGCAACTCTCACATACATATTCTGTCCTTTTTCTTTTCGGTTAAATTGGATAAAATCGAGCTATAAACAATGACAAGTTACAATGATAAGAAATGGTACATGGTAATGACAAGTTACAATGATAAGAAATGGTACATGGTTATTTGATTGGTCACGGATCATATCTTGGTTTTCTTTTTTTCTTTTTTCTCTTTCTTTCTATTTGTTTGTGGAAATCTGGTAAAACTGAGTCATAAACAACAAAAATGATTAAAAAAATTGATTGGTCAAAGTTTTACTATAATTTCAAATTTATTTTAATAATCAATAATGATTTTTGGAAATCTTATTAGCTATTAAATATGTTTAAAATTTGGAAAAAAATTTAATAATCAATAATGACTTTTGGAAATTTTATTAGCTATCAAATATGTTTAAAATTTGGAAAAAACATTTTGTGGAACCTGCAATCAACATTCACTTAAAAATAGTTAGTAGTCAGATATATGTGGATTTTAGTACCAATGGATTGACATTGTCCTTATTGCCCAATGTTTCACAAAAATGATCAAAATGATTTTATTATTGGTATATTTTATTGAAGTGTTTTTGTTTCTTTCCTGAATCTAGCGATATGATATGTGAGATTACAATGCTCCATTTAAATTACATTTTTGAATGTGGTGGAAATTGATTCATTGCCATGAAAAATGCTTTGAGCCCTTGTATTATGCAAACCCAACAACTTAAAGCTAAGAATTTTGTGATTTTTTATAAAATTGCTTTACCAAAAATTTATTTGGACAAAAGTAAAAGGTTACCTCATTAGAATACTACTTTTATTATGATGGAATCAAAACATTTCAGTTTCCAAAGTTTTTACAGATGATAATTATTTAAATTATTTTTTGAAAATAAAATATATTCTACATGTAAACGCAAAAACTTAAAATTATCAATATTATTTTTTAACGAAGAGGAAAAAAACTAAAAAATCTAAAAATAAATAATTAACATTTAAATTATATAATATAGTTATATTTTTAAATATTAGATAATATAAATTAAATAAATTTTTAAAAAATAATAAACAAAATCAGATATTTTTAATACATATGAATTTATTTTCAAAAAAACATATTATATATATAATAATATATATAATATAACTTTTCAAATGCATTATTAGTTCAAACTATATATATCTCATAATCTTTTAATCAATAAAGTTGATTCGATGATTGTCGTGTTAAAGTGTCAATGTAGAAAATCTCCGTTTGTAGGTGACAAAATTCAAAAGGGCTAAGCATCTAGTTTGTTGCTGACAATTTGACAAAGTTTTATTTGGTAAAGCATTTCCAGGTTCATCGATCTGGCGAGGAGGCGAAAAATTTGATACGTCCCCAGGTAACTTTTTTTGTCTCTTTGTGTTTGCTTTCCTCTTGAGATATGGTTTAGCTCCTTTTCTCTCAACAGATGGAGGCATGAGTTGCCATTGCACTTCCATTGGTGGATGGAAGGCCACACCTCATCCTATTTTGACTCTCCTTGAGGAACCTCTGGAGTCAAACACTTGCATGTTCTCCCTGGACGTGGCTATTCCAACCATTATTTAGTTGTCGTTTGGATTTTGCCAATATCCAAACGAGGCTCTCCTACTTTCTCTTGGACGAGAGAGGGGACTCTTTCTGTGGTTATTCGGTGAAGATGGTAAGTGGACTTTCCAACCATGGTGTTGTTCGCTTGGTAATGCTTAAGGTCCAATCTCTCCCATTATATCTACATCTGTTTCTTCTACATGTTGGGGACTGTTTTTCTTGGGTGGTGGGGGACCACTTCAAAGTTCATTAAGAAATTATTCATCATCTCCAAACCTTGCTCGGATTTTCGTCTAAGGATTGGTCCGTGCTGGTGCATATACGAGATTTACTGTTGCTACATCGCATGTCCAAACTCTTGAGGCTCTCTACTACACTAGTTTCATCCCCCTGTCTTTTTCCGATGCCGGATAATTTGAATTTTCCGGTTGCTGATGCACAGATGTCTGCAATTATTTAGGGATCTTCCTCTCGAACTTTTTGTGGATATGTTCACCGTCATTCCTCATTTTCCTATAGAACAAAGTCAGCTCATTTATATCTCTCTGTCAGAAGGGGCACACCTGGGGGAAAGTGAATCCATCACTGGCATCTATTTTCTTAAATGCTCTATTCGATCCCATTGACTCATCGGGCTTTTCCCACTTATTGAATAAGCCTTGTTGTACTTTGTTTGAGTGGTCTATCCTGGGAAATCTTGATTTGGTCCTTGGGATCTCGGTTGCAATCCATTGATATGGATTTACCGTCTGACAACTCTGTGGCTTCTGCACTGGTGCGCGCCACCCTGGAGGCGGAGAAAACACACGCTAGCCAAAATGCCAACGATGAATGGGCTACCTCGCTGTACTCGGATATTTTCCCTGCTTCTCAGAAGGATCTGTCTCCCAAAGGCAATGACTCTACTTCTCGCCCAAAACGTAAACATGGTCGGTCGATTAAATCTTCCCCTCCACCTAAAGCCATCAACTTGGAAGGGACACTGCTACTTGACAGATATTTAGCTTGCAAGACCGAGCCTTAGTGGGACGATGGCATTTCCCGGTGATGGATGAGTCACAATTTAGATCCTGAATTGCAGCAAAATGGGTTCCTCTGCTTGGCTACTCCCCCACTATTGTCAGACTCATGAATGACTGGTTTAGCTTCCATTTCCTCTGGGCTTGGATCTTAAGATTATCTTCTCTAAGCCTTGGGTCCGGGACCAAAGCTTTCTGGCTCTCTACAGGTGGTACTTAGGATTTAATCTGCTTAGGAGCACTCCTCTCAACAATTACATCTGGCTCAAACTACCTGGTCTTCCCATAGAGCTATGGAACAAAGAATCGATTGAAAAGATTAGCAATGCTGTTGGAAGATTCATATATGTGGATCCCAGATGCATAGGAGCAAAGGACAAACATGTTGCATGGGTCCTCATCGAGAGGGGCTTTAGAGGTGGCTTTCCTGAATCCATTGAACTAATCTGGGATTCGTTAAAAATCCATCAGCCACTAGATTATTGGGGAATTCCATTTAGGTGCTCTGTGTGTCATAGGACTGACCACCTTCATTCGCTTTGCCCGCGTAGACAATCTCATAAACACAGTCATAAGAATATGCCGAAGAGGAATGATGTTATTTCAACTACAGGTGCACATCCGACTCTGCATCTTAGTGTCGATCCATTTCGGGGCCCGCACAATCTAAAATCTCGGTCCTCTCATAGTAAAGGCTCACCCAGGGATAGACCCTCTGGTCCCTTGCGCCCCCGCTCATTATCAGTTGGACCACACGGTTGGGATAGTGGGCCCGATGCTCGCTATCCCCAGGATGCTTCCTCGCCCAAGCTCCCTTTACGGCCTCTCCTTGAATCGCTCGTGTCTCAACAACGCTTCTTTGTGCCTCATCACCCTCCTAAACTCTCTATGGACATAACCATTCCCCTTCCTCCTCCGATTGATAAATCTTCCTTGGTGGGGCCATCTCATTCCATCTAATATGTCTCTTCTTCTCCTTTGTCCCCTGCTGCATCCCCTTCCCTCCACGCAATGGAACCTTCTCCAGTACAACAAGAAGATTCGAAAGGAAAGGCAATTCAGGAATCTAATCCTCCCTTTTACTCGCCATCTTCCTCTGAAAAAAACTCTATCGATTGTGATATTGAGCTGCTCATGAAACGAGCCTCATTAAACTTAAAGCCCCTCATCATACACAAACCCGACCATTCTCCTTCCCTAGTCATTAGTCTGAAATCCGCTGGTAACATCATTGTTCGTCGCAAAGAAAAGCGGGGAAGCAGACACTTTAGAGGGAGAATGGGGAGAAAGGATCAGACTTCCAAGGACCTCAATCTCATTGATATTCTGGTGTCAGAAATTGCTTCAGATGATTTCACTGTAAAAGGGCCTCTTAGAGCTAGTCGGCCATCTGAAGGACGAAATGAATAACATCTTGTCTATGAGTATCTGGGGCCTAGGAGCAGCCCCTAAGTTTTTGGCTCTTAAGGACCTCTTTAGATCTTCAAAGTCCAAATTACTTTTGATTCAGGAAACAATGCATGATTGTTCCCAGACCATTTATTATTTTAGAAGAATGTTCCCAACTTGGCATATGGTGGCCACTGATGCTGCAGGTTTTTCAGGAGGGTTGGTTGTTCTATGGGATCCCTGGTGGGTAAAAGCTGTTGCATTCCAATGTTTCGCAGGCATTCTTAGATTGGCCTATTTCCGTAATTGTTCAAATCCTGTGCACATTTTAAATATATATGCTCCACATAGACAGCGTTATCCATTCTGGGAAAGACTTCTAGCTTCTAAACTGTTTGATATGGACTCCCTGTTGATTGGTGGTGATTTAACAGTACCTTATGCAGCGATGCGATTTGGGGCAATGGAAGGAGAATGGACCCGATTGGAAGGATGATTCGTAATGCAATGATCCAGAACAATTTTGTAGACATACAGCTGGATTGTAAAGGGCCCACTTGGGATAATGGGCGGTCCAATAATGATTACTTGGCTAAAAGACTGGACAGATATATCCTCCATGAAAAATTAATTGAAAGATTCGGGTTGCCGCAAATGAAAATAATCCCTTCGCACATTTCTTATCACCGCCCAATATATATACAATGGAACAATGAGGTAATCAAAATGGGATACTCGTTCAAATTCAACCGAATGTGGTTAACCGATGAGCATTTTAACCTCTTTGTAAAGAGTCGTGGCAGCCTCAAGCTAGATCTATTCGGTGGAATTCAACAGATTTTGTTTCCCGCATGACAAGACTGCGTAACAAAGTTAAATTGTGGCAACGGGAAAAAATAGAACACAACAGAAAGGACATGAAAGACATTGATAAAGATCTACAGCTCTTGTCCTCCCATTTTAATAGGGATGCCATTCCTTCATAAATTCGTAGACAGATTTGGCAACTTGAAAAAAGGAAACAGAAAATTCTGACAGAGGAGGAATCTATGTGGCGATTGAAAAGCCGAGCCATTTGGCTCAAGGAGGGTGATAAAAACACCAAGTTTTTCCACAGGTTTGCCAATAGGAGGAGAAAGAAAAATATGATCTGGGAAATTAAAGATGAAGTTGGAAGATCTTTTTCCTCCCAAGAGGACATATCGCGAGAAGTGATCAATTATTTCAGCAGGGCATACAGTAGAGAGGTTGGTAGTCATATAGAAGACATTCGATGGGGCATTGAACTGTATCCCACCATGTTCAAAGAAAGTCATAATGAAGCCCTCTTTTCTGAAGTCATGGAGGTGGAATTAATGGCGACATTAAAATCCTTTCAGAAGGATAAATGCCGAGGGCTAGACGGGTGGACCGTGGATTTCTTCATCCATTTCTTCGACTTTTTCAAGGACAACATCCTAAAATTGGTTGAGGAATCCAGACTTAATGGATACATTAATCACCGCATCACATCCACTTACATTGCTCTAATTCCTAAAAAATCTCACTCGGCATGCTTCTCTGAATACCGACCTATTTCTTTATGCAATGTTCTATATAAGACGATCTCTAAAATTATTGCCATGCGGATTAGGAATGTGCTATCCATGCATCTCTCCCCTGAACAGCACGGCTTTCTTAAGAACCAGAACATCATGGACGCTGTGGCCCTTACCCAAGAAGCTCTGCACTCAATGCATAAAAAGGATCTGGAAGCTGCCTTATTAAAAATTGATTTAAAAAGGTCGTATGATACCGTGGACTGGGGTTATATCCATTGTCTTCTTGCAAAGATTGGACTCAACCACAGGTGTTCTAGGTGGATAATGGCGTGTGTGGAGGAGGTAAATTACGCTGTTTTGATTAATGGCTTCCCCACCCACTTTTTTAAAGCTGCCAGAGGCCTTAGACAAGGATGCTCCTTGTCTCCTCTCCTTTTCATTTTGATTATAGATTCTCTAAGCCTACATATCAAGAAGGCGGTTCATACAAATACCCGTCGGCCTCTTCCTATCTGCAATGGGATAAACATATGCCACAATTTGTTTGTCGACGACACCCTTATTGCGGCTATCCTGTGCAGAGCAACTTGGTTGAGCATATATTATATCCTGGTCAGATTTCAAGCTGCTTCTGGTCTGACAGTTAATGAAGGGAAATCCTCCTTTCATGTGGAGCATATAAATGGAAATTTGATCCAATTCCTCTCTCGTATGTATAACATCCAAGCCATCCCTCTCAAGCAAGGTATAAAGTATTTAGGTTTCAATCTGAAAGTTGTGGGGTACCAGGTTATGGATTGGATCTGGATTGATGAACGATTCTACAAGAATATAACAACATGGGAGCACAAGTGTTTAACAAAGGGCGGGCGCATGACCCTGACACAATCAGTTCTTGTCCAAACAATGGTTTATTGCGCACACCTGTTCATCATTCCATCCACTATTATAAAGAACCTGAATAGGATGATCGCTAATTTTATAAGGGGATGTGACAAGGATCAACACAAAATCCATCTAACAAAAATATCAGCGCTGCCGCGGCCTAAGCAAATGGGGGGATGGGGCATTCTTGACATTGCCAAATTCAATAAAGCACTTCTGTGCAAATCTATGTGGAGGGCAATTATGGGGGATACATTATGGAGTTCGGTCATCCGTGCAAAATATATGAACAACATGGATAGATCAGGGAAAGCTCCGTTGGATCCCCATACGGATATTCCATTTGGAGAGGATTTAGAAAACTGGAGCCATTCTTCAGACATAACCTTATGTGGAGATTTCAAACGGGAGCTAAAATTATGATCAGCAGGGACGTTTTTGCGGGTGGGGTAGGTAATATACAAATCTCCCCTGGCCTGATGAATGCCTTACATAGCTGGGGCATCTTTTTCTGGGCCAGCGCCATAAAAACCTGGGATGGGGCCATTCCCGTATGGAAAACTGCATACGATCTCCAGCTCCAGTAGGAAATGGCGGAACAATGGAATAACGTCATAACAGAGCTGTGTGGTCGTGGTATTTATCGCTCCACGTTTAAAGATTATCTGATATGGAAGGGTATGGACGGATTTGGGACAGAGAAGGTTAAACATATATATCTGCAGTTCATGAATTCCAAGGAAGACAATTCTCGAGAGATATTTCCCCCCATTTTTTGGAAATCTAGATGCCCCACAAAGATCATCATCTTTGCATGGTTGGTATACAACAACAGGAACTTAACATGGGACAACCTGCAAAAGCAAAATTGGCATGGACCTGCAATGTGCCCTCTGTGCATGGAAAACTCGGAAAATAACCTACATATTTTCCTCACTTGCCCCCAAGTGCTTCCCATATGGCAGAACATCGGTACTCAATACGGTATTGCCCTATTTTCCTTCTCTTCGATTTCTGAAGCCTTCAAGATATGGAGCAATATGTATAAGGATCAGAGAGCCATTCCCTTACTGGTCAGTTGGGCTATTTGGAAGTGGTGCAACGACAGAATATTCAGGTCTAAGAAGGATACATACGAATTGGTGGTCGCTTCAATTATAACTCTTCACAACTCTCTTGGTCTGGACGGTATGAATAGGATCCCTTATGGTAGAAGCCTAATGACAAATACAAAGAATAATAGGAATGAAGGAGATCTCCTAATAAGTTTCTCCGCGATCCCCCCATGCGCCTTATTTGATGGCGCAGCCCAACAGGGAATATGTGCATGCGGCGTCTTCATTAGGACTGCAAAGGATCAAGCCACTGAAATCAATTGGAATGCTAGTCCGGGATCCAACAATAACGCTGAAGCGGTGGCACTGACGGGACTCCTCTTTTTCTGCAATTTTCTCAATATCCTGAATTTGAAAATCTATGGAGATTCGAGGCTTATCATTGATCATGTATTGCAAAAACACAATATAGAAAACTTTCACCTTGCTAGATGGCTGGACAGGTTTGCAATGATGTGGAACAGCAGGCGGGACTAGTCCATCTCCCACATTAACAGGGACCAAAATAATGAAGCCGACTCACTATCTAAAAGGGGCCTTTCAGTGCCCCAAGGCATATGGCGGATGCAGATTAAGACGGACAACCACTGCTTCCAGGTTCAAGATTTTTGTTTTCAGGACGTATGAATCTCAACACAGTCAATTTATGGTATGTATTTTTATATTTTCGCAAGACGTTAACTCTCTGTTAAGGTATGAGCTCAACCTATTTTTGTTATTTTGCAAGCCCTATTGATTCCATACCCAATATAATCAATCCCAATATAAATTGCATATGGTCCAATATTTTTAGTCATATATATAGTATCTGCCAAATCCCCGTAAATCATAGTTCTCCAACAATATATCTGAGATAATGCACTTGTATTTTGTTTCCTTCCTATGAATACAATTATTCAGTTTTTCGTGCTGAAAAAGAAAATATTAAAAGAATTATGGTTTTCACTTTCGCTGTATGATATGGTCTATAATTTGACAAGTTTTAAGCTCACAATATTAAAAACATTATCACGTGGTGTAGGGTAAAAAGTCTGCACGGTGCTTATTGTTTAAAATCCAATAATCAGAAAGCGGCGTGGAATTGTGAAAAGGTTAATGCTTAACACAATAAATTGCACCGTGGACATTCATAAGTTTATTAATGTGATTTAGTGATGATGATATCACATAAAGTGGTTTCTATATATATTCACCCGTTGGCATTACGAATTATGGATCTTAATATACTTAGTACATTTTTTTGTTTGATACGTTTAAAATTATAAAATAATTATATTTAATATTTTTATTTGATTTATAAATTATTATGAACTTTAATTTATATTTAAAATATTATAATAAGTATTTATGTATACCTGTAGAATTTAAGACAAAAGTATACAATAATTCATATAATTTTCTTGAGGATATTTTCAAACAGATCTTTTATATAATAATTTATTTCTCTTAACTAAAACAAAATTATATATATGTTTTTTTTACTCAATTAAACTAAGATGGTGCTTCTTTCTATATAGGAGTAATAAAGACAACAAAGAGTATCTGGATTAAATAGAGGTGTCAAAACAATAATTGAACCGTATAACTTGATTAGGAGAGGAGAACATGAGAAAACAAGATGAGAGTGTTTTATAGAGCAAATAAGGTCTTTTATTTTTCAGTTTTTGATTCACTTCCCTCCCTTATTATCCTTAGAGTGAAGGCTCCATCTCTAAAAAAGAATTTGGTTTTTAGAATAACCATATCACCTTGATGTTCTAAAAGGATTTCACATATTTTCATCCCTTGAAGACATGAGTTGAAAGACACAAGATGGGCCACCATTCAAGATTGAAACTTAGCTGATTTGCTGAAGATGTACTCTTTCTTCTTCCTTTTGATGGTCCCACTTCACAAATATGTGGGCCCACCCTAAGCCAATTGATATTATTAATAAGATCAAACATTCCAAATTTTTTTATTCTAGGCTTTCCAAGGGGTATGACCCACTAGGGATCAAAGGGCATAAAGGAACAATGAACAAAATTCCACCACTAAGGACTAACTAAGCCATCAAACATTGGTGCAACGTATGAATGAAAAAGCTTCTTTCAAGGATCAATATTTTAGTGAATAACACTCCTAAATACTCTCATTAGTTGATGCAAAGGATCCTTCAAGGACTTGATGTATTCAAGCTATATTTTCCATGAGCAATTCTCATAGAGTTCTAGCATTTTGTGTGTAGAACCCACCTAGGACATAATGAACCAAATAAAAACATTAACAAAAGCCTTCCTTGAATTTGGACCTCAATTAGTTGACCAATAGTTAAGAATACCAAAATTATATGAAAGGAGAGTAAAACATTCCACCACTTATATCTTTGTTCTCCTAGTTGGTGGAGTCTATTACGAAGTGGTTCCAGGTGGTGCACTAAGATGGGGAGCTCCTAGCAAGCTCCTTTACCATTCAATCTCAAAATGAATTGATCTAATTAGGTCATTACTAAGGAAAAAAACCCAAAAGTAATATATGCAAGCATTCTCTAAAGTATAAGGGTGGATGAAAGCTTTGTCTCAACAACATTCATTAAAGAACATTAATAGCAAAAGAAAACTTATGCCCCATGATAACTACTTACCTTTAGAGCATCTCTAACACATTTACAAATCCTTTGGGTCTCTTTTGCCACAAAAGATTATAAGTGTACCTTAAATCAAAATAAGGATCATCATCATACACTTCGTTAGATAGCGAACCCATCAATGTTCCAATGGGAAATCAATTCGTTTAATAAGCAAAAAATATTATGGTGTTAGTACATTTTATATGAAAAACTATTAAAGTGTTAGTACATTTTATATGAAAGATAATTTATTTGAATCTTACAACATAACTTAATGCAATGCTTTCATGTATTTTCTCCCAAAATAATTCGAATGGAAGAAATATAATTTTATTCTTAGGAATACATTTTGTGGGATGACCTAATGCGTCATTACAAATTTATAATTAGAAATTACATTATATAAATAGGAATTTATTAGTAGAATTAGAACAACCAAAATGCAATAGAAAATGATCTCCTAACATATACATTTCTTAATAATTTATTATATAACATATTTAATGAAGCTAACTCATATAGAAATCGTTTCATGCATTAAGTCTTTCGGTATAAGACTCGACAGAAAATGTATATTAAGCACATAGTAAGCAAGGGATATCACAAATTTACACTTAAAAAGAAAGCCCAAAGGGGAAATTTTATTTGATCATATCAATTATGTTGCCTCTACTATAAAGTTGGTCCCTTTTTATAGCTTTACATTGCTATAAAAACTATGCCATAATTCATATATTTAATTCAATCATATCCATAATTATAATCTATCCCAAAATCTCATAATTAATTCTATGAAATCATCATCCTTAACTTATTTCCTTCTCCCTGTCTTTGATTCATGCATAGACTTTTATGCATAGTCTACCTCATTGATATATTATAATGTATCCATTAAATATCACAAGTATGGTTTAATCCTTCATACACCCCCTTAGAAATACTTCTAATTTCAATATTCAATCATTATCCTCTATCTCTTCAACTAATCTTCTAAACTAGTCTAATATTCAACCTTTTCTTTCATGGTTTTTTTCCAATATTCTTTAGCAATGTTCATTGTATTCATCTTCTATCTTATGCCTTCTTTCTTCATCCTTTATCTTCTACAATATTCATATTTGGTATTTTTCATTCCCCCACTTTGATTTTCCTCAACATTCATCATATATATGAAATAAACATAAAAATGTTACCATCCACCATAATATATGGGAAGATAGCCATTGTTGATTCAGATTGAATCATCAAATATTTTTTCATCTATTTCAATACTTTCTAGGTGGAAAAAATTATAAGAATAAAATTCTAGGACCTTTTTAGCAACAAGTCCTAGTTTGAAAAATCAGTGCCAAAAACCAAATGTAACCTTCTGGAATCATTTTGAAGGCTCAAACAACATATTTTGTTATATATATATATATATATATATATATATATATATATATATATATATTATATATATATATATATATATATATATATATATATATATTCCTTGCAAGTCATTGAAAACATTCTACACACTAAGATATTTCCAATAGTGCAAGAATCACCTTAATCATAGATCATATGTGAATGTTATACCTTCCACAGTTTAACCTACCAAGTTGATTTTCTTTGTATAGGTTGATGCCACATTAGATCCCATTACTCAACCATGTGGAGCTAGCCACATGTAGGATTTTAAGAAGATTCTATAACGTGCAAAACCTTATCACTAATTGAAGGTTGAGGAAGGAAAAAACCCTAACTCGAGATGACTATCGAGCTATGTTAAATATAGAGTAACTAGGAGGGAGGTCCATCGTTTGACATTATACTTGTTCCATAGCTAAGAAAAAACATCTAGGAGTAGTATTTTGAGAGCATAATTGAGAAAGAGTTTGATTTTGTAGCATCCATTTAGTCCGTAGTGCCAAGAGGTAACTCCATAGCCATGTACCCCTTCCTTTGTATGTGCACATGTATAATTGAAGCAAAGAGATTAGAGGATAGGCCTCACCCTATTGCTAGGTTTTCCTTTTTATTAGGTTTCCTAGGATAAATCATATCTTCATTTGTGTGGATGGTGTGTACTTTGTGCCTATTTTTTCATTTTCATATTTACATTATTTCTTAAATTCAATCCCTAAGCTAGAGATAACTAATTTGAGATATAAGAAAATGACCTACATAATATAATATTTTAGAATACTATAAGATTTATTGTAATGAACTATTATAATGGAATATCCATCAAATATTTACAAATCATATTGATATCTCAATAGTTTTCTATGGAGTATATGTGGGAAGTTTTAGAATCCAAGAATTGACTTATGAAAAAAGTCTCAGAACCATAACCATGTTGGATAAGTCATATTCACAACAACCTTGGAGATCTAGCAGAAGAGAGATTTTCAATGATGGAAGAGAAAATTATCGATATCTCTCACAGTATGGTGCTCCTTATTATGACTCTAGCAAGAAAGGTTATACCATTCAAGGATGTTATAGGCTTTAATTCAAGAATTGGACTAGAAGGAAAACTGAGAGAAAATGAAGACCTAGAAAAGGAGTCAAGGAAAGAAATCGAGAAACCACAACCAAGTTCTAGTGCCATTACCCTTTCATAGTCCTTAACTAAAATGGTAGATAAAGTGGATATGAAGCCATACCAAGGGAAGATCGACATAGTAAAGTTGAATCATTGGTTGTAAGAGTTAGAGGTTTATATTAGTGTTCACCATAAGAAGAAGAGTAGAATATTTCATCTTCCAGTCTAAAATTAGGGGGCCATGCATTAACCTGATTCGAAATTCACATGGAGATACTTGGAATGGAGAGAAATCTACCAGTAACTAAAAGGGAGGATTTCAAAACTCTAATTAAGTACCAATTCTATCAGATTGGGTATGTAAAGGACCAAAGGATACAATGGAATTAATTTTGGAAAAGGAAGGGGTGGGGTGTGCAAGAATACACCACCAAATTCAAAAAGATGATTATCATGTTGGGTATCTCTCCCAAGAACTCAACTATACTGCTTAATTATTTGGGTGGTTTTCATAATCATTTGCAAAGGAAAGTTATTATCTTCAATCTCTAGATACTATGATGAGGCCTATGTGCAAGGACAATATATAGAAATATAGGCCACAGAAAAGGAGAACCAAGTGGTTCCAAATAGAAACAGAACCAAGACACTTCCAAGGAAGGAGAAAATAAGTGGAAAGAGAAAGAGAAGAAGTGGGGAACCACTACACATCGATTCAAGGATATAAGTAACCATTTTAACCATTGTAATATAAATGGTCACATTGAAGAAAAGTGTTGTAAACTACATCTAGAGCGACACATTAAGAACCATAAGAGGGATGCTAAGAAGAAGAACCTTTTAGCCTTGGATTCAAGCAATGAATTAGAGAGTAGATAAAATGTGGATTAGAATATTTCTTGCACTTAAGTGTAGAAGGAATTGAATCAAGTAGCCTTAATAATCAAGAAGAGAAGGAGATGGAAAATCCCTTCCATACTAATATCTATATCAATAATATCGAGGTAGATGCTCCATTCAATTCCAATTCATATTCCAATATCATAGCATCTAATATAGTCTACAAGCCTAGGTTGGAGATTCATGCTTATCCAAGCTTATTCTCCATTGGGGCGGGTGAAAAAGATGCATAAATCAATTTCATGAAATAGTGCAAGACCAAGTTTTTGTGGGTGTATGGTTTGTGGAGTTTATTGATGACGTGGAATTAAAAAGACACCCCTTGATGTGTGTGGTGTTATAACAACCCCGGGTTAAAATTTCATGTAATAAAGTTAATAAAGGCAAAACTAATACCAAGATCATGGGAAGTTATTCCAAGATGAAGGTTCGGAAAAACATCCTATTGGGTGTTCATTTGGTTAATTATGGCTAAGGAATTTGGCAAAGGAAATGGCAAAGGCATTGAAAAGGCAAAGAGGAATTAATTGGAATTTTATTTATGAAAATAATGGAAAATGGGAGAAAAGGAAAGTGAAAGGTCACATGTTACATGTGAGGAGGAAATTGAAGGAATATTAGTGGAAATTGAAGAAAATAGAGGCCTCATTGATAAAAAGGCTTTAGAGGATTAGTTCACAACTTCTTTTAGTTCAATTTTGGAGCTCTCTCTCTATTCTCTCATACTCTTGCACACTTAGAGAATTGTTGGAGCATTCTAGAATTAGAGAAAAGGAAGGAAAAGGAAGGATAATAAATAAAAGGAAGTAAGGATTAGGCAAGGAAGAGTTGGATCAAGTGACTACAATAGGATTACTTTGTGGGTATCAAGTTGCATGTATGTTTCCCCTGCTAGTTTTGGCATGCATGGTACATGCATGTGTGTATTTGGTTCTCTTTTTTTCATTGGCATGGGTTTTTCCAGGTGTGACAATGGTTTTAGCTTTGCCTTGCCATTTATGGATAACCATGGTGTGATGGGGTTCTTTCATTGGTTGAGCTTTGGATTTCTGGATGGTTTTGGAAATGAGTGAGGTGGTCTCAGGGAAATTCCCAAGGGTCCAGGATTCCCTTGAGCAATGATGGTGGGATTGTAGTAAAGCCTCAAGGTGGAGACGGGAAAATTCCTCAAGGTATTAGTGAATGATTCCAAAGGCATCCAAGCTTGTTTAGGGCCTAGTGATCCCTTTATCAGTTTTGGAGGGATTGCAGTATAGCCTGGTAATGTATGTTTTTGTTTGGGCCCAGGAATCTGTTGACTGGTAATGGCGAGATTGTGGTAAATCCTGGTTGTTTAGGAGAGGGTTTTGGGCCTAGGATTCCTTTAACCAGTTTTGGCAGGATTGTGGTAAACCCTGAGGAAGCCTCGGTTTTTTGTTGTGAGTCCCATGTTCATGCTTGGAATATGGCATGGGGGTGATTGGTTGAAAGAAAGATTTGGTTTAGCCCAATCTATGGTTGGGTGGTATGTGGAAGTTTCTAACTTGGTTGGATTTCCATATGTTAATAAGAGATTTTTTCTTATTGTATTTCATGAGTATTTATACTTTTTGTTATGTGGCTTTGATTCCTATTCTATCATTTTTATTATTCTAGTTATATGTTGGTTATAAGAATGGTTTTATGAAATAATTTAGTTATGGATCTCATCATGTTTTGATTGGTAAATGAATGGTTAATGAATGCATGACCTAATAGATGTTATTGCAGCTATTGTGAGAGGGCATTAAACTGATGATTCTCACATAAGTATTAGACCCCTATGTTCAAATATGTGTTTAAGACCTGTAGGTCTCATGTTCACTATGTGTTTGACATAATTCCTATCATGGCTAGGCCTTTTTAGGTCAATTTTTTGTCTAAGTTTTGCATTAATGGATGTCTTCTTGTGTCATTCAATGTTCTAGAAAGTTCTATCAAGTTTTGGAAAGAGGTCTAGATCCTAGCCTTGAAAAAGTGGCTTAGATCTTGGGGTTGCATGCAAAGAACTGGGTAATTTAGACTGTAGTCACTGGGAGTCAACATTATCCATATTTTTGGAGACTTATAGTCACTATCTTGCATTATTATGCAAGCGATTGGGAGTCCAAGTCAATGAAAAAGCAGTCTAGCTCAAGGTCTGAGCACCTGGAGTGGTTGTTTAGGTTCTAGGGGTCCTATAACTCTTGATGGAGGTCAATAAAGTTTTTGTTGGATGATTACACTTCCTTAATCATACCTAGGAGGTTGAGTGATATAATAGTAACTCTTCATCACATATTTACCCTGGTGGATCGGTGAACTTGGGTAAAGGGTGGGAGGATGGTGTTACAAAGTGGCATCAGAGCATGGTTCAATACTGGGACTGGATGGGTGGAATGTGTTTGTCATGTACACATGTGGATTATAAATGTGCTAGTTACGAAGGTCAGTGTCTATATGTTCGTTATGCATGCATTTTTATGGTTATGGTTACCATGCATGAGGTTGATATATTGTTATGATTACGATTATATAGTTATCATGCTAATTTGGTTGATCTTGCAAACGAGATATCCTCCCTTGAACTATTCTGAGCTATGTTGGTTGTGTTTATGTTTGGTTTACCTAACATGATATACTTGTAGGAAGAAGAGGACCAAAGATGACTAGCAAAATCATGGATTATAGTTCACAAGAATCTCCTTACAGATTAGATGAGAAGCATGGTAATGCGTACTCTCCTTACATAGCAGACACTTTGAGACATTTGAAGGAAGAAATAAGAAATTGCAAAGAAAATAATGATAAAATCATTTAGTCATAAGAGATACTTTCCAAGGCATAGGAGAAACAAGTAGAGGTTAGTGTAGTTATCCTTTAGAGTTTGTCATACTTGTAGAGACATGCATCTCTTAAGATCAACCATGGACAGGAGGGTAGGACTAATGGAGCATATGTTGTTGAAAATATCAATAAGAAATGTTAAAAATAACATTAAGAAATTAAATCATAATTTAATTTCTCCTTGAATTAAAATGGGAATTAAATTTTAATTCCACCTCTCATGACAACTTGTAATAGTTAACTAAGTTAATTTGACTTAGTTAGCTCAGTTAATTCAAGTTGAGGGTCTAACTAGAGTCATGTAGAGTGTCTGCTACAATTAGGAGCACTGGTTGAGTTTATTTTGAGTTGTAATTATTTAATTCAATCCAACTGAGTTAATGTTAGTTAAACTAATTCCAAATGATGGAGGAATTAGTGGGAGATCCAGTAGTGGGGTGTAACTTGTAGTAGTGTGGTGTAACCTGCGACAATGGGGTGTAACTTACTGTAGTGGGGTGTAACCTGAAATGATGGGGTGTAACTTACTATAGTGGGGTGTAACCTGTATTAGTGGGGTGTAACCTGCAGTGATCAACCAGTAAACTGAAGATTCACTCATAATTAATTCATGCATGTCATATCAGAGAAGGGCTCAATCGAGATTGGAGTTCAAGGACAATGTACTATCAGTTGTAAAATCATCTAAATTAAAATGATGGTGCATGCAGTCAAAGGAAGTCCTATGAGGATTGTGCAATTCATAATTAAGGAATTTCCACATTAAATGGAGTCTAATTCCCAAGTGAAAAATGCAAGGAATTAGTATCTTGGAGGATTGGAAATTCAGCTCAGTATTGGCCAAAGGCAGTTAGTCAGGAAGAGGATAAAAATTACTTGTGTAGGTTGAGCTCAAGGTTAAGCAGAGAATATTGTATACATCCAGATTCTTTGACTAATGAAATATACATATAATAGGTGTTTTTAGTTGTGGTTTTCCCCAAAAAATAATTTTGTTATGTGTGATTGAATTATTTCTCTTATATGCTTCATGATTTCATCGATCGTTTATTTTTTTCGCTTATTAGTAGTGTAGATTAAAGTCAATTGTTTTAGCATATTACAATCTGCAGTTTGAATATACAAGGAATTTCTACATGGTATCAGAGCTAAAATCACTATAAAAGAGGAGAATACGAGTTTCTCTTTTAATGGAAAAATAAAATTTGTAGTATCATACTTCAGAGCCAGTAGGATGTTGTTCTATGGATTGAGACTTGAATATGACCTTGAGGGTAGTTTAAACTATATTTCATGGAAAGACAAGATGGAGGCAGTGTTGGAAGACAATGGGCTTAAGGAATTCATAGACAAAGATATTCCTAAGCTAGTTGATGCTCAAGATCTGGCAGAACGAAGAAAGTGTGTAGCAAGAGAAGGATTATCCTTGAAGGAGTTCGAGATCATATTGTCTCGAACCTCCATGGTAAGGAGACTCCATTTGCAATGTGGAAGGCCTTGACAGACCTATATCAAAACAACAATGACCACAGGAAGCTGGCATTGAAGGAAAAGCTCAAAAAGATCAATATGGAGAAGGGTGACACTATACCAAAGTACTTGACCAAGTTCACCCATTGTCGGGATGAGCTTGGAAGTGTTAGTGTTATAGTTGTTGAAGATGATATGTTGATCCTAGCACTTCTAGGCCTTCCCAGGAGTTGGCACAACTACCAGGACTTAGTTAGTGGGAGGCAAAAGCTACCAGAGTGGGAGTGGTTGTGATTGAAATTAGTACAAAAAGAGATTCGGTGAAACACTAGATATGGGACCCCATCAAAGAAGTGGAAGAGAACTTTGCATTAGTCAACAAATAAAGGAAATACAAGGGAAATTAGTCCTAATGAGAGGAGGGTGGAAAGAAGAAGGACTTGTCAAACATCAAGTGTTTTCACTGTCATGCGTTCGGGCACTATGCCACGAAATTCCCACAGAATAAAGCAAGAAAGAAGGATCCCGCAGTAGCAACAACAGGTGAACACTAGCTTCACAATTCAAACTTGGTTTAACTCTCATTGCATGCATGGAAAACAATATAATGGGAAGAATGTGGTATCTCAACAATGGTGCCTCGTTCCATATGACAGGGAATAGAGATATTTTCAGTGACTTGGAGAGACCTCAAGAAAACATAGAGTTTAGAGATGATGGGAGGTATAGCGTGACCGACATCGGTACTATTACTTTTCAAAGGGAGTCTCGCTCTCCTCTCATACTCACATATGTGATGTATGTTCCAGGACTAAAGAAGAATCTTATTTCCATCATAGTATTGGAAGAGCATGGCTGCGATGTGATTTTTAGAAAAGGAAAGGTTTTCCTTAGACACATCACCACAGGATAGGTGAAATAGATCGGTTTGCGAGTCAAGAACCTCTATGCACTTGAGGTGCAAGATGCATGAAAATCCTTGAGGAGCAAGGAAAATGTTAGAAACTTGGTGGTTGAGAGGGAGCATGAATTACCTCTCAACATGTAGCCTCAAAAGAAACCTCAGCAAGTTGTGGAGCAACCATAGTTGAAGAAGCAGAGGGGATACCAAGTGAAGACATCCACTCAAGCAGAGACCTCTAGTAGGGGGAAATTTTGAGCCAAGTGGGCAGAGGGAGCACATGCAACCATACCTCTTGGTGTGAGGTGGGGCCATGTGAAGCAATAGTCCAAGAGTTACAGAAATTTGGGTAGGGTCCATTGAGGTGTGTTTGTCTCATGGTTCATTACCTCACTACGGGGGGCCCACAATATTCAATATTAGGAGGATCATTTTTAGTCAAATACTGAGAAGTGTATAGAAGTGTTGACTTCAAAGCAGGAGGCTTAGTAGTCGAGGCGATAGACGCACATTTTTTTTCCAAGTAGACAGTTGCAAATACAGTTGATTCAATTTGTTTTGTTTGTATGTTTTTTTTAGTTGCATATGTTGTAGTAGAAACAACAATAGTGGCAAGAGTTTCATGCAGAACATTCCAAAGGTACCGGATTGAGATAGAGTTGAATTCCTTTCTTGTTGAGAGGGAGTGTTGAAAATAGGAAGAAGAAATGTTAAAAATAACATCAAGAAAGAAAATCCTAATTTAATTTGTCCTTGAATTAAATTGGGAATGAAATTGTAATTCCACATCTCATGACAACTTGTAATAGTTAACTAAGTTAAATTGACTTAGTTAGCTTAGTTAATTCGAGTTGAGGGTCTAACTAGAGTCATATATAGTGTCTCCTACAATTAGGAGCACTAGTTGAGTTTAATTTGAGTTGTAATTATTTAATTCAGTCCAATTGAGTTAAAGTCAGTTAAACTAGTTCCAACTAATGGAGGAATTAGTGGGAGGTCCAGCAGTGGGGTGTAACATATAGTAGTGGGGTGTGACCTGCGGTAGTGGGGTGTAACCTGCAGCAGTGGGGTGTAACTTACTATTAGTGGCATGCAACTTATTGTATTGGGGTGTAACCTACAACAGTGGGGTGTAACTTACTGTAGTGGGGTGTAGCCTACAATAGTGGAGTCTAGCTTGCAGTAGTGGGGTGTAACCTATAGTGATCAACCAGTAAACTGAAGATTCACTCATAATTAACTCATGATGTTAGATTAGAGAAAGACCCAGTTGAGATTGGAATTTAGGGATAATGTACTATCAGTTGTAAAATCATCTAAATTAAATAGATGGTACATGCAGTTAGAGGAAGGACTATGAAGATTGCACAATTCATAATTAAGGAATTTCCACATTAAATTAGAGGCTAATTCCCAAGGGAATAATGCATGAAATCAAGACCTTGGAGGCTTGGAAATTTGGCTAAGTATTGGCCAAAGGAAGTCAGCCAGGAAGAGGATAGAAAATACTTATGTAGGTTGAGCAGAGTGTATCATATTCATCCAGATTATTTGACTAATGAAATATAAATATAGCAGGGGTTTCTATTTGTGGATTTCCCCATAAAATCATTGTGTTATGTGTGATTGAATTGTTTCTATTATATGCTTCGTGATTTCATTGATCGTTTATTGCTTTTGTTGATTAGTAGAGTAGATTCAAGTCAATTGTTTTAGCATATTACAATATGCAGTTTGAATCTATAAGGAATTTCTACATATGTAGTAGATCTCATGTAGTGCACAGGGTAGATAGAGATTACATGGTCAAAGATGGCAGGTTCTCAGATACACCTGATAGGAGAGGTAGTGGACATGGAATTTACTCTAATTCTGGTTTAGACACCCATCATGGTCGTCACTGCTATCATCCTTACAAGAGGAGTGACATGGGATATTTGCTAGATGAGTTCAAGAAAGCTAAGCCACCTACATTTGATGGAGAATTGAAGAATTCAAAAGATGTAGAAGCATGGTTTCTTGGAATGAAGAAGTTATTTGAGTTGCATGATTACATCGAGAGCATAAAGGCCAGGACAGTTATTTTCAGCCTCAAAGGGAAAACAAACATCTGGTGGGAAGATATGAAACAAGTCAAAGACATTAGGAGAAAGGATTTAAGTTGGCATGAATTCAAGAGAATATTCAGGAAGAATTACTTGTCAAAGAGGTACTACTAAAGTAAATCCAAGGAGTTCTATGAGCTAAAGATGGGTCGATGATAGATGAGGAGTACATGACTAAGTTCTTGGAGTTATTGAGGTATATCTTAAGGATGAGAAGGCCAAAGTTCAAAGATTTTTCAGTTGATTACCATTAGAATTTAAGGATCATATTGAATATGATGAGCCTTGATCACTAGAAGAAGTCACTGGGAAGCCGAAGCACTAGTATTAGAAATTGAAGCATAAGACTGAATCTAAGCACGATTTGAAAGGGAATGACTATATTAAATGTAAATTACCACTGAAGCGAACAATACCTCAAGATGTAGGTGAGAAAGAGAATGGTGTTCCTTAGAAGAAGTTCAATGCAGTTGAGAAGGGACATTGGTCGAAACCTGGAGAGTAGCAGAATAGAGGCAATGGTAGGGGACAATTGTAGTGTTGGATATGTCACAAGGAACATCTAAAGAAGGATTGTCTGTCATATCAAGGTGGTATACCTTAGATATATAGTGTACAAGAGCCACACACAATTAGGGATGTTGGGCAGAGCATTCCTTGGATATATGCAACATTGGATAACATACATGAAGATTACTAGGCATCTATTATTGAGATGGATGGTAAGATTTGTGATCAAGTTGTTTCTATTTTTATTGACCTTGGATCTAATTATAGTTATGTTAACCCTAACCTGGTGGATAAGTGTGGTTTGAGAAAAGAAGTGTCTGGAGAGTCTTGTTTAGTGCAGTTGGCTACATGTACTAAGAAGAGAATTCATCATTAGGTATGAGATTGTGCATTTGAGTTGAATGGTATGCCTATATCATCACATCTTAATGTACTTACCCTGGGATCATACAATATGATTCTCAGTATGGATTGGTTGTATCTTCACAGGACTAAAGTGGATTGTTATGAAAATGCCATTGAGTGTTTAGATGCCAATGGAGAACAAAGAATATTGTAGGGTAGAAGAAGGAAACATCAATCATAATGGTTACAACTATGTAGGCAAAGCATGGTGGTAGGAAAGGATGTGTGTTATTTGTAGTTCATATCTCCAGTGATAAAGGTAAGGATGTTGAGGATGCAAAAGTGTTGAAGAGGTACTCAGTCTTGCAATATTTTCAAGACATATTTCTAGTAGAGTTTTCTGAGTTACTGCCTCACAAGGAAGTGGACCTTTTTATTGAGTTGGTACCAAGGGTAGAACCAACATCAGAGGCACCTTACAAGATGAGTACTCCAGAGTTAATGGAATTGAATTTGCAGCGAAGGAAATGCTTGAAAAGGGATACATAAGACCGTGTATTGCCTTGAGGTGCACCAATGTTGTTTGCGAATAAGAAATATGGTACTTTTAGGTTGTGCATTGATTATAGTAAGTTAACCAAGGTGACGATCAAGAATAGGTATAGGTTGCTAAGGATCGAATATTTGTTGGACCAGTTGAAGGGAGAAACATTATTCTCGAAGATTGACTTGAGATTCAGATATCATCAAGTATGCATCAAAGAAGAGGACATCTACAAGATTGCTTTCTGGACTAGTATGGGAATTATGAGTTTGTTGTAGTTCCTTTTAGTTTGACTAATGCTCCAACTACATTCATGTGTTTGATGAATAATGTGTTGCATCCTTATCTGGATATATTTGTTACTGTATTCATTGATGATATATTGACATATTCTAAGAATGAGGAAGATCATGTCGAACACTTAGCAGCAATGTTGAGATTTCTAAGAGAGCATCAGTTGTATGCTAAGCTTAAAAAATGCAGTTTCTTTCAGAGAAAGGTACATTACTCGGGACGTGTTGTTTCCAAGGAAGGTATAGCAGTGGATCCAGAAAAGATTGGAGTTATCATGGAATGGGAAACTCTTAGAAATGTGGACAAGGTTAGATCATTCACGGGGCTAGAAGGTTTCTACAGGATGTTCATCAGGAAATTTTCACAGATTTCCTATCCTATTACATCATTGCAGAGAAAGGGAAAGAAATTTGAATGGACAAAGGAATGTGAAACAAGTTTTGAGAATTTGAAGCAGTTTCTTACAAATGCATTAGAGGAAATTTTAGCCTAAAAGTGGCCTCCTAAGGAAATACAATAAAATAATAGTTAAAATAATAAAATAAGAGCTATGAATTTTGGAGGGAAAAGAAAAAAACTATTTTTTAATTGTATTTTTGGCTTATCTCCTTATAGGTTTACTCAAATTTCAAGTGTAGACACTCGTTCGATGTGGAATTAAGTTCCGCATCTAACGAGCACCCATTATGCATACCTTTGAGAAGATCCACATTGATAAAAATTGCAGATACATTAAAAAAGTGTGTTCAACACACTTTTTTAATGTATTTGCAATTTTTATCAATGTGGGTCTTCTCAAAAGTATGCATAATGGGTGCTTGTTGGATGCAGAACTTAATTCCACATCGAATGAGTGTCTACAGTTGAAATTTGAGTAAACCTATAAGGAGATAAGCCAAAAATACAATTAAAAAAAGTAGTTTTTCTTCTTTTCCCTCCAAAATATTTACAAGTACTATTTTTAAATTTAAATGATTTTGATTCATTTACATATCATGACATGGAAATTATGTGAAAATTTCATGAGCACTTTTAGGCTAAAATTTCCTCTAATGCTCCAGTTTTAAAGATTGCAGATCCAGATAAAGAGTTTGTGGTGTGTACATATGCTTCCAAGAGAGGACTTGGTGGAGTTCTGATGCAGGAGGGACAAGTGGTATGCTACGAATCAAGGAAACTGAATGAATATGGGAAAAACTATGTGACACATGATCTTGAGTTGGTAGTGATCATTCATGCATTGAAGATGTGGAGGAAATATCTTCCTGGCAGGAGGTTCATTCTGATGAGTGATCATAGTGGGATGAGGCACTTATTTGACCAACCTAATATGAATTCTAGGGAAGCCAGATGGTTGGCCATGATCAGTGAGTTTGACTTTGAGATTAGGTACATTAAGATAAAAGAGAATAGGGTTGCAAATGCTCTTAGCATAAGAGTGCAGGTAAATCACATAGAAACTATGAGTTCAAATGGGAAAGATTTATAGGATCATACCTTATAGCCAAGACATCCGGATGATAGGTATAGGTAACTTAGGCAAAGATTACATTAGCAGGGTATAGGTGAGTAGGATGTGGATTATCATCTCACAACATATGGTTTGGTTAGATTTAGGGACAAGATCTATGTGTTGGACGATATTGAGCTCAAGAAGCTTAACTTGTGGGAATTTCATGTTAAGTCATATTTAGGTCACACGGGATATCAGAAGACGTCGACAATGGCGAAGAAGTTCCACTATTGACTGAATCTAAAGAAAGAGGTTGTTGATTTTGTCGCAAGTTATTTTTATTTTCAACATGTAAAGGCAAAGTGCAAGCATCCATGTGGTCTACTATAGCTGATTCTAAATCTGGAGTGGAAATGGGAGGTCATTTCCATGGATTTCATCACAGGTTTGCTGAAACAACATGATCCTATCATGATTATGGTTGACAGGTTGACTAAGGTAGATCACTTCATAGTGATTACGTCTACTTATTCAGCTAATGAGGTTAGACAGGTCTTCATCAGATATATAGTGAGATTGTATGGTATTCCTAGGAAGATTGTGTTAGACAAATATGATAAGTTCACTTCCAGGTTTTATAAGGAGTTATTTGCAAGTTTAGGTACATAGTTGGCCTTCAGTACAACTTAACATCTGCCCATAGATGTATATACAAAGAGGTTCAATAAGATTTTAGAGGACATGTTGAGAAAATATGTTATGCATCAACAAAGGAGGTGGTAGGAGTATCTTCCATTGGTTGAGTTTTCTTACAACAATGGGTATCAGGGGTCACTAAGGATGAGTCCATTTGAGGCACTATATGAGTGGATTTGTAATACTCCCATCATCTGGAGTGATCCAGTGAATGGGGTGTTGATTAGACTGGGCATGTTTGCAGAGATGGAACAAGAAATGTAGGTTATCAAGAAGAATCTGAAGGCAACATTGTTATAGACATTTTTGGGCACTTCAACCCCAATCATAAATGTACATAAATTGAGGGCTCCTAAGTCCCTAAAAGTGTTGCTTCACTGCCTAAAGGAACAAGGTCAGCTGATTACATAATCTCCCAGAAGTTCTCCACTAAAAACTTCTCATAAATGGTCAAAACTTGACCATACTGAAAACCTAGTGCAGAGGGTGCGATGCATATCACCTTTCCAGTGTACAAGGTGCGATGCATACTGAATTGCTCCTCTGTAGCGTGCGATGGTCGGGAATGGACAAATGGCAAGGACAAAATGCGAGGTGGAAGATCATGGAATCTTCCAGAAGCTTCCCCTCTGACACTTGCCTCTCTGTTTTCGACCAGGGTTGAGTAAGAGATCATCATTCTCCAAGTGGAAGAAGGAACTATCAGAGAGAGGACACTAATCAAGACCCCAGAAGATGAATCACCTCCCTATAATCATCTATATATGGATCCCTCATCACAGAGATGCGGAGGTTGGAATTTTGTATCTTATAGAGAAGTGTTGTTGGTTTTCTGGTGTACATTCATAGTGTTGGGTGATCTAAGCTTTACTTGAGGTGAAGAAGGGCTTTCTAGCTCGAGGATGATCCTGGGTCAGAACATATGGTTGTAACCCTCTTGCTACTTTTTATCTTAATAAAGCTATTCAAGTTTTCCTCCATATTCTTGTATGTTTACTTATATATGCATTTGTATGGTTAACACACATCTGGTCCTATGTTATTTATGAATATAGATATTTGTTTTTCGATAGTAGTATGTTGTTGTGATTCCACAGGTGCTCTTTGAAGATGTGTAGACGAAGAAGAGGTGACAAAGCTCTATCAGGAAGGAGAGAAAATCAAGCGCAAGACTAAGGTTGGTCTCCTTGGTTCCCCTCTTGTCTATTTTCATAAAGGAAAACGAAAGTAGATTTTACTTGTTTGTTTCTAAGATAGCTACCAATCTTAGTGGGAATAGTAGCATCTGAGTGGACACTATTCCCGGTAACACCAAGCTCAACATGGCGTAACTGGCCAAGAAGAGGAGGAAGGAGGCCGATGCCAAGGCCTAGGCAGAGCATGATGCCACAAAACACGTGGAAGAGTAGGCAGGTAGAGTAGAGTGTGGCTCTAGCAAAGCTCCGAGGTCACCCTCACCTGAAACAAAAGAGGAAACGGACAAGCAGATAGAGCATCATTTAGCAGACTTGAAGATGGCTTCATTCCATATCAAGCATCCAAGAGGACAGGAAAAAGTGGGGCCATGGAAGAAATCGAAGGCTAGTAAGATGTTGTTGGACCCAATCACCCTCACAGAGGGAGATTTGAACGACATTGGAGATACGGTGCGGGATGTCACCGCAGAGGTACTACAATAGTTCAAGTAGTAGCAGTAGAAAGTATTAGGGGCCATCTAGATGGGTCTGTATGAGTTGCAGATCCATGCATCATAGACCAACATGGCGTCCACCAGCCTCGCCATCAGTACTTCTAAATCCGTCGGGATGTTGCACACAAAGGACTCCCGAGTGATAGTGCTACCAGAGGGAACACTGACCATAGAGATCAAAGCTGATAGACCTGCTATTAGTGCCCTCAAGGGAGTAGGGCTAAACTTGGTAGTGCTTCCTGGCGAGGTGCTCCTCCTACTACAGGATGGGGTGATCGCAGAGTTGAGGGCCTGCTAACAACGCTCTTTGCATATGATCAATGAAAAACAGATTAATAACATGCATATGGCCCTACAGCAAGATTCTATCATTGCCACAGTGAACAACGTAACCGACCAAAACAAGCACATAGTTCAGGTCGTAGAGGAAGCATGATGAATGGTCCAGGAGTTAGCTATTCCTTAGGGAGAACCAATAGAGGTGTGCATTTGCAAACTTGCTACGAGGTGCATGACACTCACACAGAGTTAGCCAAGGTTTAGTTGGAGCTGAACCTCCAAATTGTAGAGTTGTAATTGAATTCGCAGCCTTGAACTCCGCCGGAAGTAAAGGAGCAGTGCACAACCACTGTCATAGAGGCGATAACGGCAATAGATAGTACAATAGAAAACTGTACAAGGCTATTTGAACAATCGTTTGAGGTCATGACCAGTCTGTAAGAAGATCCTTATGTACATAGGCTGGAGATAGAGGTGCGAGAACTGCAGTAGCACTACGACGAGGTGAAAGGAACAACACAAATTATTGCCCTCACACAAAGACTTCGAAGCTGTAGGAGGCCAAAACACTGAAGGAACAGGTACAGGAAGCTCAACACAAAGAGGCAGTACTGAAGGCGCGCTTGAAGCCTTGGTTGGATGAGGCCTATTTGGTCATGGCCTCCACTGAAGGCAAGCTTGCTAGTCTGCACGTGACTCAGTAGAAGCTTCAGGATGACAGTTTAGGACCAGCAACAGAGCAATTGGTCAAAGAAGTGAAGGAGGTGGTCACGCAGTGCACCACCAAGGTGGTAGTCATACAGGTCAAGTTGGGAGGTCTTGGTGATAAGATCTTCGCACCTGTAAAGTGACTCGAGGGCGAGTGACCATGTTTGTGTTGGGGGCCTATTGGGAACGGGTTCCCCCAAGAGCAGTTTTGGGGCTAAAAGCACATATTTTGGGACAAGTTTTGTAGTAAAGTTGTAAAGTCTCCACATTTTGTTGTCACGGAGCATGAAGGTGTCAAGAATCATAAAGGGTTGTTTTCCCTTATTCCGTAAAGTGTTAAGTCAGTTGTAAAGGTCTACCCATGGTCTACAAACCATGGGATTATATAAAAAGGAGCTAAGTAAGTAAGCTCTAAGTAGTTAAGAGTGAAGAGTAAGTAGCGAAGTAGAGTGGAGAAGTCTAAGTGTTTTTGGGTCTTAGCATAGGTAGAGGCTCTACAGATGAGTGCACAGAGGCCTAGGGTAGAAGCCTTTAGCTGAGTGCGCAGACCCTTGTAGTTGTGTGCGTAGGGTGGATAGAGCCTATATTAAACTAGAAGATATCAATAAAGAGAATTATTTCACAATTATTGTGTATCTAATCTATGTTAATGCATCTGATTATATTGCATTGCGATCTGGGTTTATATTATAATGTTTATTTGATGCGCAAATGTATGTGATTATATCTTCTAATTTGAAAGCAAGTAAGAATATTAGTTTACACAACAATAACTGTAATTAATTGGTAGAATAGGTAAAACACTTGAGATAACTTGGGAACCTATACAATACATTGTCATAAGAGTGTGAAAGTACATGAACCACTTGTTAGGGCTGCACGAAGGTCAATCGTACACCTTCGTGAAGGTACTAAAGGGTGGGATAGAGGGCATATTGATAAGCCCTAAGGCTTAGTGACCAGTACGAAGGCAAGAGAAAGGGGTATAAACCGACATCATGACCATCTCAGGGTTTTAAAACTTGGTTCCAGCATCTCCCCCATACTGCTTCGGGTGAGACTTTGCTCCACACTCTCCGGCCTAATGGTGAAAGGGCCAGTAGTGTAGGGATTTGTTTGGCTGACTAACACTAAACCTGGATCAGTGCCCACAAAGCCACAATTAGCTTGCCCTTAACAAAGTAGAATATCACGACTCAATTCGAAGCATTGGAGATTTCCATGAAGCTCGAAGCCTCGTTGATCAGAGATACTCATGCAGGAGTACAACAAATTCAGAGTCAACTAACAAATTTGACATTGGAATTGCATGATCTCAAGAAAGGTAAAGAAACCAAATCACAGGTATGGTGTAGAAAATGCAAAGTGGAGGGCCATTATAAGGATACATGCCTTATGTTTAGAGATTACTTGGAAAGTGGATACCATAATCTAGTAAACCCAGGATCAAGTTTGTGGTGTGATATTTGTAGAACAAGAGGCCAACATAGCTCTAAAGATTGATATATATTACAAAATTACGTATAGATACTGCAATAGTTATTTTGAAATCTTCTAAGTCAGTGGGCCATGATGAGAGGAATTGTTGAAGTTATGACTTGATGATGAAGTGCACTGTTGATTCTTATAAACTACAAGTTGAACAACATACACGTGAGGAGCCAGGCTAGCATGTTGGTTGAGGAGGCTTCCAAGGATGAGGACGAGGATGAGGAGTTGGCCAAGGGCATAGCTAGATTATCTATTATAACTCTGGGTAGGTCGGACACTTCGTAAGAGACTATTAGAACCCTACTACAACCTACAGCTACTGCAAATCTTTTGATCACGTAATATAAGAATGTCCCATCCTTATCACAAAGATGCAAGAGAAAAGGAACTAACAACCCACATACAATATTCAAATGATGATCAATGAGCCAAGGAAAGATGAACCATGCATCAACACTGTAACGAGTGGAGCTTCGACCAGAGACGATAAAGGTAAGAAGAAAGTAGAAGAGACATGGGTAAGAAAGACCATGGAAAATGTCCTTGAGTTCAGTATCCAAAAGGAAAAGAAAAATTTCATGGGAGTGAAGCAAAGCTTCATGGATATTAGGGCTTCAACATCTAGTGCACAACCAAATTTAATGCCAAAGAAGGACTGCAACAAAGTGCCTACTCCAACACAAGAATTGGATCCAAGTATTTTGAAGTCATTTTTATAGACTTGCATGAAGTTTTTGAGGGATCAGAAGGATGTCGAACGACTCCAAGAGTTGATAGGCTCTTGGGCTAATAAAGAGGTACCGCAAAGTGATCTATGTGCAGTAAAAAATTTACATTGACACAAGAAAAGAACAAGGAAAGGAATGAAATTAACTGTACAGATCGGGGAATATGATATGGATCAGGTAATCCTGGATCTAGGATTTGATGCCAGCGTGTTTCCTAGGAAAACTTGGAGTCAATGGGAAGACCGAAGCTGCAATGGTCTCAAATACAATTGACGATGGCTAACCAATAGAAGATTCTCCCTATGGGAAGGTTACCTAGCATCATAGTAGACATCGAAGTAGTTTGAACCATTGTAGACTTCAAAGTGATATAAATTGTAGATGATAGAAACCCTTATCTTCACTGTTTGGAATGGATTGGGCTTTTGATAATTTGGTGATAATCAACTTGAGGAAGACACAAATGGTATTTCAAAGAGATAATATAAGGGTCATCGCCCCTCTAGACCCCTCAAAAGGAGTGCACTATACAGAGACTGTCTGGGATGAGTACTGCAATGCAAATTTCGACAACATTTATCAGATAATAGCTAAAGAGGAAGATTGGATTAATACAACTACAAATGGAAAATTGGGCTAGGAATAGGACAGTTTTTGTATTTCAGATTTTGAGGAAGAAATGGAAAATTGGCAGAACATGTTATACAAAGTCTCTACCACAAAATCACTTTGCTGCATAACTTCTGAGATATGTAATCTACCTTATTATGATGGGATCAGAGAATTAAGAATTTTTCTCTAAGAATATGAAAGAGAAGTACCAAAAGAATATAGGTTGTGTTGGCTTGAGGGGGCCTGACCTAAGTTCAAAGTTATTTAGCAAAACAAATCCCTATACTACTGGCCCTTTCGACAACAACCCGCAGAGTACGGACTGAGGTCTCACCCGAAGAACTATGGGGGGACGCTGGAACCAAGTTTCTACACCCTTGAGATGTTTGAGGGGTCGATTTAGTCCAACTAAGAATACCTTTGTGTAGGTCACTTCACGCACTTTCCTGTCCCGCGAGGACTTAACGCCCTATTATACTCGCCTTTGCATAGCCCTAACCAGGGGCTGAGGAGCCTTCACGTTGCTTATGCGCTATCTCCCCAAGTTACACTGTGGATCTTATTTATCTTCTCATAACAGTTAGTTATCCTCGCGTAAATAGATACTTTATCTTATATTCAATTATTCAACATGTTCATATAAGTTCACGTAGCAAATAAATAGTGAACTTGCAATTCATACCTAATATAATTCAAAGCATAAAACAAGGAAAGATACACAAAAATAATGTAAAGATTCTCTTTATTAATGCTTCAATCGGTTACATATTCAACTGTAATTAATTGGTAGAATAAGTAAAACACTTGAGATAACTTGGGAGCCTATATAATCAATCATCATAGGAGCGTGAAAGTACATGAACCGCTGGTTAGGGTTGTATGAAGGTCAATCGTACACCTTCGCAAAGGTACTAAAGGTCAGGATATAGGGAAGATCGATAAGCCCTAACGCTTAGCAACCTGTGCGAAGGCAGGAGTAGGGGGTATAAATCGACATCACGACCAACTCAAGGTGTGGAAACTTGGTTCTAGCATTCCCCCATATTGCTTCGGGTGAGACTTCGGTCCGCGCTCCACAGGCTGATGGCGAAAGGGCCAATAGTGTAGGGATTTGTTTAGTTGACCGATGTTGAACCTAGATCAGGGCCCACAAAGCCAACAATCAGGTTACCCTTACATAGCATAAGATCACGACTCAATCCAAACCGTTGGAGATTTCCATGAAGCTTGAAGCCTCACTGGTCGGAGATACTCATGCAAGAGTACAACAAATTCAGAGTCAGCTAACAAATTTGACCTTGGAATTGCATGATCTCAAGAAAGGTAAAGAAACCAAATCATAAGTATGGTATACAAATTGCAAAGTGGAGGGACATTATAAGGATCAACACCTTGTGTTCAAAGATTACTTGGAAAGTGGAGCACCTAATCTAGTAAACCCAGGATCAAGTTTTTGGTGCAATATTTGTAGAACAAGAGGCCAACAAAGCTCTGAAGATTGATATATATTACAAAATTATGTACAAACCCCGTAGTAGTTATTTTCCAATTTTTCTAAGTCAGTGGGCCATGATGAGAGGAATTGTTGAAGTTATCATTTAATGATGAAGTGCACTGTTGATTCTTATAAACTGCACGTTGAAGAACATACACGTGAGGAGCCAGGCTAGCATGTGGTTGAGGAGGCTTTCAAGGACGAGGATGAGGAGTTGGCCAAGGGTATATCCAGATTATCTGTTATAACTCTGGGTAGGTTGGACACTTCATAAGGGACTATCAGAACCCTACTACAACCTACAGCTACTGCAAATCTTTTGATCACGTAATATAAGTATGTCCGATCCTTATCGCAAAGACGCAAGAGAAAAGGAACTAACAGCCTACAGAAAATATTCAAATGATGACCAATGAGCCAAGGTAGGATAAACCATGCATCAACATCGTAACAAGTGGAGCTACAAACAGAGATGATAAACGTAAGAAGAAATTAGAAGAGACATGTATAAGAAAGACCACCAAAAAGGTCCCTGGGTTCAATATCCAAAAGGAAAAACAAACTTGCATGGGAGTGAAGCAAAGCTTCATGGATATTGGGGCTTCAACATCTAGTGCGCAATCGAATTTAATGCTAAAGAAGGACTTCAACAAATTGCCTACTTCGATGCAAGAATTGGATCCAAGTATTTTGAAGTCGTTTTTATAGACTTGCATGAATTTTTTGAGGAATCAGAAGGATGTCAAAGAACTCCAAGAGTTGATAGGCTCTTGTGCTAATAAAGAGGTACTGCGAAGTGATCTACGTCCAGTAAACAATTTACATCGACAGAAGAAAAGAACAGGGAAGGGAATGAAACTAACTGCGTAGATTGGGGAATATGATATGGATCAGGTAATCCTAGATCTAAGAGTTGATGCCAGTGTGTTTCCTAAGAAAACTTGGAGTCAATGAGAAGACCGAAGCTGCAATGGTCTCGAATATAGTTGATGATGGCTAACCAATAGAAGATTGTCCCTATGGGAAGGTTACCTAGCATCATAGTAGACATGAAAGTAGTTTGAACCATTGCAAACTTGAAAGTGATAGAAATTGTAGATGATAGAAACCCTTATCCGCACTGCATGGAATGGATGGGGATTTTGATAATTTGGTGATAATCAACTTGAGGAAGACACAAATGGTATTTGAAAGAGACAATATGAGGGTCATCGCCCCTCTAGACCCCTCAGAAGGAGTGTGCTATATAGAGACTATCTGGGATGAGTATTGCAACCCAAATTTCGAAAACATTTATCAAATAATAGCTAAAGAGGAAGATTGGATTAATACCTCTACAGATGGAAAATTGGGCTAGGAATAGGACAATTTTTGTATTTCAGATTTCGAGGAAGAACTGGAAAATTGGCAGAACATGTTATACAAAGTCTCTACCACAAAATCACTTTGCTGCATAACTTCTGAGGTATGTAATCTACCTTATTATGATGGGATCAGAGAATTAAGAATTTTTCTTGAATAATATGAAATAGAAATACCAAAAGAACAGAGGTTGTGTTGGCTTGAAGGGGCCTAACCATGGTTCGGAGTTATTTAGCCAAACAAATCCCTATACTACTGGCCCTTTCAGTAATAGCCCACGGAGTGCAAACTGAGGTCTCACCCGAAGCACTATGGGGGGATGCTAGAACCAAGTTTCCGCACCCTAGAGATGTCTGAGGGGTCGATTTAGTCCAACTTGGAATACCTTTTCATAGGTCACTTCGCACACTTTCTTGACCTATGACTACTTCGCGCCCTATTATACTCGCCTTTGTGCAGCCCTAACCAGGGGCTGAGGAGCCTTCGCACTGCTAAAGCAACGATCTGCACTATCTCCCCAAGTTACACTACGGATCTTACTTATCTTCTTATAACAGTTAGTTATCCTCACATAAACAGATACTTTATCTTATATTCCATTATTCAACATGTTCATATAAGTTTACGCAACAAATAAATAGTAAACTTGGAATTCATACCCAATATACTTCAATGCATAAAATAGGAAAAGATACATAGAAATAATTTAAAGCTTCTCTTTGTTAATGCTTCAATTGGTTACAAAATCAACCCGACCTACAGACTTAGTTGCAGGGGTCCTCACACTCATCTACAGACTACTACGCCTCTGGGCACTCAGTTGCAGAGCCTTCTCCTACTCTACAACCCAAAGACACGACTTTTCACTTTTACTCAATGCTTCATCATTAGGTCTTCTATCTTCGATTCCTTAGATGTCTCTTTACACTTAGAGCCTCGCCCTATTTATACAATCCCATGGTCCACAGACCATGGGTAGAATTCTTAAGCGGACATTACATTACAAAAGTAAGGGCGGACAACCCTATGTCTTAATTACAAATTCGCACTCTGCGCCACAAATCCCGAAGTCTTTATATTAGACTTAGTCAAAACTTGGGCTTTAAACCCCAAAAATTTCCTTGTGGGGATCTCGCGCCCAACAAGACCCCAACACAAACATCATGACTCACCCTCGAGTCACTTTGTTAGTGCAGAGATATTTGTGCAGAGACCTCCCAACTATGCTCAGACTGCTGCAAGGTTGGTAACGCACTGAGCGGTTGCCCACTAGATCTCTTGGACACATTGTTCAAAGACCATGGTGTATGAACTACTTCCCTGTATCTACTTATGCATCCCATGCATCTGCGTGGGCTTGCCTTCAATTGTTGTTGTGATTATGAAGGCCTCGTCGATCCAAGGCTGGACACATGCCTTCAAAACTGCTTCTCTGTGTCATGCTGCGTCTACTTTCTCCTTAAGTGCTTTTGCCTATTACATCATGTGAGCCTCTGTGTGAGGGCCACCATCTACACTGTCCACTTGATGTTTTCATATTGTTGTTGCAGCTCACGCACATCTATCTCTAAGAATTGTATGTTCGGGTCCTCCTGTAGAGTGGTGAGGACCTCAAACGACTCTTCCAACATTTTGGTGCAGTCCTTTACTGCACTGTTGATCTCCTCCATCCTTGATGTAATGGCACTAGCATGTTGTTCCCTTACCTCTAGAGGAGTTGAAGGTTGTACCTTCAACCACAACTCTCCTATCTGAAGGTTCAGCTCCAGCTGAACCTTATCCATCTCTTCTCATGCCTCACACACCCCTGCTACTCACTTGTGGATGTGTGCCTCTCCTAGTGCCTCTGCTAGGATGGCCAACTCAAGGACCATCTTGCAGGCTTCCTCAACCACCTGCACCATTTGTTAGTTTTTCACCATAACCTCATCATGCTGCAGGCTCAGTTGCTCCATGTTGATTCTTTCTTCACTCAACACCTATAGTGCATGGCCCTCCCTAGCCCGTAGTTCTAAAGTCACTTTGTCCTGCAGGACATAGAGTGTCTCTCGGGGGAGCACAACCACGTTGATTCCTACCCCTTTCAACACACTGACCAGAGGCCTATCGTCCTCATTTTCTATAACTAGTGCTCCCTATGGAAGCACTATTATGTTGGTCATGCGGGCGCACAACATTTCCTCAGCCGCAACCATTCCTGCTGCAAGGTTGGTCAAGAGACTACCAGCCTGGGGAGTGCACACTACTTGGCAAGTGCAACCACTGGCGTGGGCACCTCATCCGTACGACACTTCCGCATGACCTTACCCACCAATATTGGAGTCACAACTCTAAATACCTTATTGTTGATACTAGACATCGCGTAGCCCCTCTTTTTCTTTTGCATCTTATATTTCTTTTTCATAGCCTCAGCGATGGCCAAATCACTACTTTTACCCTCCAAAATGTCTGTTGGGTCTTCCCCTTTACAAGGGAGTCATGTAATTCTATGGATTAGGTGGTCTATGATGGGGATGGACTCCTCTAGCCACAAAAACCCATCATTCACTAGGAAAAGTAGCTTCCTGATGACGAAGATAGTCACTGGGGTGCAATGGTAATGTGGCACCCAAAGCAGGTTCAACAACCCTTCCTTTTCAACTTCGTGTAACCACTTATGTGGCTCCAACTCTATGAATCCCACAGTGGTGTTTTGCTTCATCTTCATGAGTTGTATGGTAGCCAAGTGAGGGAATTTCTCATGGTTGATGAGATCCCAATCTTCGAACTTCACACTTGGAAATCATCCCAGGTGTGCCCCTTCAAAAATTATATCGTCGGGTAGTAGTGGAGTCTACAAAGAGCTCTTCCTCTAATCTAGGTCCTTGGGCACTTTTTCCTTCCCCTTCCATAGAGGAACTTATGTGGGCAACCTGGTTGGAGGGTGCACACCCTTGGTTTCTTCCTCCATGTCTTCATCTTCATCCTCATCCTCTTCGATTAGGATGTCCTCAAGGTCTTCCTCCTCCTCATCAGTTTCCAAATTAACTGCTTTCCCTTTTTCCTCCATGGTCAATTTAGTTCTCAGTGGGTTTCAAGGGGACATGCACACTGGAATCATGCGCTGCTTATCTTTCTTGGGCCTTAGGGTGTGCAGTGATTTAGGGATTTGCGCAACTATCTCGGTGCTCTCAAGGGAATCCTCTACTATCATGGCCTGTGCGGCCTCTTCGACGGTTATTTCTTCGATTTCCCTGGCTTCTTCAGAGGTTTCCATTTTGCTTGTCCAAAAATCTTTTAACTGCTCAACCAGTTGCTCAAACAATGCTCTGAATTGGTTAAACAGGTCTCGATTCAGAAGACTCTAGGTGCACGACACCTCAATTCATGAATGACCAAGTGTTGTTTGCGGGGAAACCCTTTACAATTTATAGCACCTTTTGAATTCAAATTCGACTGTTCACCCAGGTCCAATCCATTAATGCTCCCTTGGCGGAAAATTTTCCCAAATCTTGCCCATAAAATGCACCTTAAATTCCAGCCACTCGCTCCATTTGGTCTCAAGCCAAGCATCACATCGTGAATAGTGACTACAATGATCACTTTCCAGCCAACCCACGCGATAGCGTAGCCACCCTTGCGTTGTCATGGACCCTGTGGCACTTCACTTATGTGCGTAGCCTTAACATTGCGCAGCTCTCAGGCAGAGTAGTTTCTAGTCCTCTGCTTCCTTTCAACTACCTGGAGTGCTAGGACTATGCTTCCCACGGATAGTTAGGTGGTCAAGCCACCTGTATATGGCTTCAACCAACCATCAATCACTTTTCCTAGAAAAATTATGGCATTTATTTTTACTGTCTGCATCATGCACTTCACCACCTCCATCGCGATACCATTGGTGATCCCTCTAGTAATATACATTCCAATCCAAGGAATCAAGCTGATCAACTCTCGATGGCAGTCTCCAAATTTGTCAACGTAATTATGCAGATCTTGTTTTATCACCATAGTTTTTCATCGAGAAAATCATTCTTTATTTCTTCCTCAAGCTTCTTGACTTTCGCTTCCACCGGAGCTCTTTTGTCCCTTAACTGCACTCTTTCTTTCATGAATTCTTGGAGCCTAAGATTACCCTGTTGGATCTCTTCATTAGGTCCCATTTGTTCTTCTTCATTCCATTGCACAATCCCTTCTTCAAAGGCTCCGTGAACCATCATATCCATGGGCACTGCTATGCGCGGACTAGGCATAATATACTCCATCGATATTACAACGTTTGCTCCATAGGCCAATCTAGAAGGAGTCTGTCCCATCAATTTCATGCACGCTCTCCTATAAGTCCACAAAACTGCTCGTATGTGTAGGTCTCAATCACTTCGTTGTGCATTATATACCTTGTTTAGCACTCCACACACCTCGTTAAATGCTTCCGCATCGATAACCTTCTGCGCACCTGTTCTCTCCACACCATGTCGTTCCAACTAGAGGGACCATTCATGCATATTCCCCCCAAACACATGCTTATTGATCATATTTCCCAATGCGAAGTTCATGTTCATCCGTGTAGGTTATTTTCCAAATGTCGACATCCACCTGGCTAGATGTGCACGTGGTTTATCTTGCCCATTGCATTTATCCATCAATTGCACTCTAGGCTTTCCAAACCACGTGTGCATCATTCTTTTGCATTCGTGCCAGTCCTCAAAACTCCCCTTTTGCGTACCCCACCACCTCGCTGGCATATCACGTAGTAACCAATTCAAGGTCTGGAAGTGTTGCTTTTCCGGCACCACCCTTTCAAAGCCATCCAAGAAAGCATCTACCTCACCTAAACCATCATACATAGGCAGATCTCTTGCTTCTGTCGATACACAGTGTAGTGACTTTGTCATCATGTTACAACCAAGCATGGTTACCTCATGTAACTGGTTCTGCCATCGTTCTATCTCCTTATCTAAATTTGAAGTACAGGAGCTTTCGCACACCCATGATATTCATCCATCTGTGGTGGGATTTACCCAGTCTTTCTCTCGCATGGTTATCTTGTAGATGTAGTCCAAATCGTCATCACTTTCATAGTTGCACACTGACTCTGTGTAGCACAATCCTTCTACAAGGTTCAAAGATACGACTACACGCAAAGAATTTTTCTCAAAAGTCATCTTGCGCTTCTTTAGATTAATCACCCTGTACATGTCAGTGGCCCAATCGATTCCTAAGAGTGCAAGGTAGGGATTGTTGTCATCAACAATCTCTATCACCTCAAAGTCTACTAGCATGCTTTCCCCTTCAATATCAATAGTGATTCCCTGCAATCTCCCCATAGGTATTATATTTTGTTGGTTCGCCATTCTCAATTGGATAGGAGACCATTACAGCATAGGCCTTCCCATGCGTTCCCATGTCTGCTTTAGCAGAACGTTCACGTCCGATCCTAAATCCATAATTACCTGGTCATCTCTCTTCCCATCCTTGTCACATGATTTCAAATATTTCAAACTACGCGCAACTCTCATGGCGCGATCCTAGCGCATCTGTTAATGAGTTCTTGCAATCCATTTACAGCCTTACTGTTGAATAGTAGCTTCATGCATGTTTCTAGGAATGTCGTAAGCATATATGGGTCCATTTCTGGCTTTGATCTATCTATGCTTCCTGAAGTGGAGGCATTAGTGAAGCTGTTCCTAGCTTCCATGAAGGTTTCTTAGTGCACTCCAAATCAAACTCTAGTTCTTTCGTTGGAGCCTTGCGAACCCAAGTACCATCTTCGACATGTTTGCCTTTATCATCTCCCATTGTAATTCCACTTTGGAGCACAATGTTCACATTTGGATCTTCCTCACGCAGCTCAAACCTCATTATTTGTAGGTTCTGAGTTGGGGGAGGTCGTAGCGCTCCCTTGTCGCATAGCCTAGCTATCAGCGTAGGACAATCCTTCGTCTCATGATCAAACAAGGTACAATACAGACATGATGGATGCATTGGATTCGTACAATCATGGGCATAATTTCCTAGCCCTCTGCAATTGTAGCACATCAGATCTCCGCGACCTCTTCCAGGTCCTCCTCCACCTCGGCCTCATCCGCACCCCTAAAATCCGGTTCCCGCCACTCCTGTGTTCTGGTCAAGGGGCCATGTTTCAGCTTGTACCCTATACGTGGGAGTTCTATCCATCATCAACTCATAGCTTCTATAAGTGCGCTCATCATGTCGAACCGATCTACAAAAATTACAAAACAACTGTTGTGAATTTTTTGTGTACTTCTGTAACAAATGGCAGTTTTCTGTAGCATGATTTCATCCTATTTGACGAATCGCGCACCACAAAGAAGGAGCCATGCTATGTCTTGCTTGTGCCTCTAGTCTTAACAACATCAGTCCTCCTCCTGCGAGGTAATTCACGAACACTGGGTAGTGTTCCTTTCCATGACCCTAACCCTTACATTTAATGCACCATACCTCTTCGCACACTTTTGGTTGGCTTCTCCTGTCCTGTTTCGGACTCTACATCTCAAGGCATAAGTTTCTAAACTACGCATGGATCTACTAAACTCCCAAGGTAGGATCCTGCATCAGGGTCTCATGCAACCTCATCATGATCTCCAAGGCCTCTACTTGAGTCGTTAACCTCTGTTGTGATAGCACGTTCCTCAAATAAGGCATTAGCAATGCTACAAATCATTCGCTGTGTTGTCCATTCGTCAAAGTCATATTATCTTTGTGAATTATGCACTTCAGTCTCTGATCCAACTACCAAGGAGTCTTGCCTAGTAGCATTATGATCTCTTTGAATCCAATGATCGACTGCACCTCCGAATTTGGCCTGACAAATTCTTTGTTCAATGCAATTTGGATATCCGTGATCCACGCATTCGGATTGTCATTAGAATGCTTAATATATCAGGTTAGCACATGATCCTATAGAGCATTGACTAGTGTTTCTTTCTTTATATTATCATCTGTCACTCCCTGCACTTCCCGTATGGCTCTTATGACGAACCAAAACTGGTTTGGATCTTCATTTCCTACTCCCTTGAACACAAGCAACTATATTGTGCTTGCCATATTGACTCATGATGGTGGCGGAGGTCATACAGGCAAAGATGGAGGTGAAGGCAACGAAGCTGGTGGTGGTGTGGATGGGGGTGGTATGCACGAAATCCTCTATCTTATCAAATTGATCACACTTCGTGGCGAGACCTTCATGATCTCTTCCTCGTCCCCTCACGAAGGTGAAATCAAAGGGCTATTCTCTGGCCCCTTACTTCCTTTGTTTCTGTAGGTTTTTCCACTTCGCGTGGCTCTAGACATCAAGGTAATTGCATAACCCTCTTTTCGCACTGTAAAATTTTAACCCAAGTATTCATATACTTTACATACTTACCTCATGGTCCTTTGAGAACGTGTCACTCTGTCTTTCTATAGCTAAGTAAAGTATCTACCGTGAACTTAGTAATGAATCCTCCTATAATCTGATCGAGCTAGTGATCAACAGCGCGCAATATCTTATCCTCTGAGGCTTTCAATCTATGCACCAACTCTGGGGTCCACACAATATAATTGTCAAGCTTCCACCTTCCTTGGCTATCTGCTAGCTTCACAATCCACTCGTACATCTTAGTAGGAAAAGATGTGAAGAAAATTTCATGGATCTCTATGTACAGGTAGTAGTCTAACCACTCTTCCTTTGATAGCCATGATTCATGTTCTCCTGCACCACGAAATCGTGAATTCTCCTGTCCAACCAACCTTCAATTTCCTTCTTAGTTGGATTCCAATGATACGAAATTAGACATCTCTATGCAGATTTTGGTCTCGACAACAGAACCGTTTGTTGGCTTGACGGGGCCTGACCCAGGTTCGGAGTTATTTAGCCAAACAAATTCCTGTACTACTGGCCCTTTCGGCAATAACCTATGGAGCACGAACTGAGGTCTCACCTAAAGCAGTATGCGGGGATGTTGGAACCAAGTTTCCACACCCTTGAGATGTCTAAGGGGTCGATTTAGTGCAACTGTGAATACCTTTCTACAGGTCACTTCATGAACTTTCCTGACCTGCGAGGCCTTCATGCCCTATCATACTCGCCTTTGTGTAGCCCTAGCTAGGGGTTGAGGAGCCTTCGCGCTGCTAAAGCAATGATGTGCGATACCTCCCCAAGTTACACCGCAAATCTTACTTATATTCTTATAGTAGTTAGTTATCCTCGCATAAACAGATACTTTATCTTATATTCACTTATTCAACACGTTCATATACGTTAGCAAATAAAAAGTAAACTTTCAATTTATACCCAATATACTTTAATGCATAAAATAGGAAAAGATACACAATAATAATGTAAATTTTATTTCTATTAATGCTTCAAACGGTTACAGACTCAACATGCCCTACGCACTCAGCTGCAGGGGTCCGGGCACTCAGCTGCGGACTACTAGGCCTCTATGCACTCAGATACAGAGCCTTCTCCTACTCTACGACTCAAAAACATGACTTTTCACTTTTACTCAATGATTCATCATTATGTCTTCTATATTCGATTCCTTAGATGTCTCTTTAAACTTAGAACCTCGCTCTATTTATACAATCCCATTGTCTGCAGACCATGGGTAGAACTCTCAAGCCAACATTACATTACAAAAGTAAGGGTAGACAACCCTATGACTTAATTACAACTTCATGCTCTGTGCCCACAAATCGTGGACTCTTTACATCAGACTTAGTCAAAACTTGGTCTTTAAAACCCAAAACTTGCCTTGGGGGGATCTTGTGCCCAACAGGTTGCAAGATTTGGATGTAGCCCTGAGGTCTACACCTACTAGATGGTGGAATACTCATAAAATAAATATAGCAGATTGGTAGCAGTGTCCAAGATTAATGTGGATCATGTTTGGCTCAATCAAAATAGAAATTGAAGTAAAGTACAATGGTAAGGTTGATCCCCAAGAGAATATTCATCGCTGCACTTTGTTTTGGAAAGAAATTCTAGAACAAGAGTGGGCACATGGATTTATCCACACACTAGAAACAATTCCTATGAATTGGTTTCTTGAAACAAAACTGCGACATGGAACTGCAAACTGAATAGATTTGGTTGAAGGATTCGTACTAACATTCAGTTTTGACCATGATTGCCCAGGACTCAACTCTTCAGGAAGTTAGAGTAAATATTTTTTAGAATGATCTCCATTAGCATGGTAGCCTTATTTGGCTGCACAGTTGCAAAATGCATTGGAATGTTATAATATCATTGTCAAAGAAGATGAAGATCAACAATATTGATATACTAGAATCGGAAGGACATCATGAAGCTGCTAGGCTAGAACCAAAAATGCCAAATATAACGCAATCAATAAAAACACAGAAAGTGAATATTGGAACATAGGAAGAGTCAAAGTTTGTGATGATTGGATAATATTGGGACACAGATACAGTTATTAAAATCACAGAGTTGCTACATGAATAATAGGAACTATTCCCGACAAAGTTTTCAGAAATGAAGGGAATATTAGGGGACCTAGGAGTTATGAGGATCCCTGTGAAACCTAACGTGAAGCCTGTGATGAAGAGACCCTATAGGTTGAATCTGAGATACAAGGAAAACATGAACGAAGAACTAGAAAAAATGCTAGCAGCAGGGATCATCAAACCTGTTGAAGAGTATGAATGGGTAAGTCCCATGATAGTTCAGGAAAAGAAGACTAAAGGAGAGATCAAAATATATGTTGACTTAAGGAAATTAAATTATGGATGTCTGCATGACCCTTTCCCTACACAATTTATAGATAAAGTATTGGACAATGTAGGAGGTCACGAGGTCTATTCTTTCACAGATGGCTTTTTAGGTTACCCTCGGATCAGAATTGCGCCAGAAGATAGACATAAGACAACTTTTGCAACAGAGTGGGGCTCATTTCAGTGCACGGTGATGCCTCTGGCTTGAATAATGCACCTGCCACCTTTTCTAGAGTCGTAGTCACAAAGTTTAAGGAGTACATACATAAATTATTAGAAGTTTAATTTGATTATTGGATAGTCTTTCGGCTATTAAAAAATCATATTGCAAGATTAAGGCTTATGCTGGATAAATTTAGGCAGCATCATATTTCACTTAACTTGAAGAAGTGTATATTTTGCGTGGGGCATATTGCATGAAAATAGGGTTTGTTGGTGGATCTCGCAAAGATAGCAATCATTCTAAACTTTCCACTGTAAACAATGAGACAATTGCGCACGATGCTTGGACACACTAGCTATTACAAAAATTTTATAAATTGGTATGCGTAGATAACTCGGCCAATGGAGAAGTTATTGAAGAAAGATGTCACATTTAAATGGGATGAAGAATGTCAAAAGATTCTGGATATACTGAAGGAGAAGATGGTAACAATGTCGATCTTAATTTTTCCAGACTGGAATAAAGAATTTCATGTGCATGTCGATGCATCTTGTGTAGTGCTGGGTATAGTGCTCACATAGCCAAGCGTAGGTGAAGTTTCTACCTGATAGCATTTGCAAGCATAAAATTGTGCAGGGCATAAAAAAAATTATACTACAATAGAAAGAGAATGGTTAGCTATAATTTATGCATTACAAAAGTTCAAGAACTACTTGTTGGGAGCACATTTTAGGATTTTCATTGATCACTCTGTGCTTAAATATTTGGTGAATAAGCATGATTTAGGAGGAAACATCAGTCAATGGTTGTTGTTGTTCTAGGAGTACAATTTTAAATTTTTAGTCAAGCCAGGAAGATTTAATGTCGGGCCCGGTCATCTGCAAAGATTGGAGACAGGAGAAGAACCCACCAGTATGGAAGATAACCACTCGATGTGCAGTTGTTCATAATCAAGGTTGCAAATGATCTCTTCGTGGATATTATTCAATTTTTGGCCATAGGAATGGTGCCTGCGGAGTACACTACACAACAGAAGGATTGGTGATAAAAATAGTTGATTTCATGTTAATTTCAGGGCGCTTGTACAAAATGGGATGAATGAAATACTGCAAAGACATGTCCCAAAACATGAAAGGCAGAGTATTCTAGCAAAAGCTCATGGAGGAGTCACATGTGGACATTATGCAGGAAAGGACACTATGAAAAAATTATTGAGGGTTGGGTTATGGTGGCCTACAGTACATAAGGGTGCAAAAGAACTTTTTCGAACATGTGATATATGTCAAAGAACAGGAAGGCCATCTAGGAGAGACGAAATTCCATTAAACCCATAGGTAATGTTACAATCCTTTGATAAGTGGGCTATTTATTTTATTGAACCTATTAACCCACTAGGGAAAAAGACCGGTGCAAGGTACATAATCATTGCAACTAATTATTTGAAGAGATGAGTCAAAGCACAACTAGTAAAGGATTTTTGAGATAGGTTTTCGGCAATAATCACGTCAAAATTCATTTGTCGACACACTTAGAACCAACAAGTGTTGTTGATGACGAACCACACTTGTTGGTTTGAAACATGTCTGCAAATGAATTTTGATGTGATTATCGCTGAAAACTTGTTTCAAAAATATATTGTTTACTGTTAATGGACGATGAACCACACTTGTTGGTTCGAAACGCGTCAGCAAATGAATTTTGATGTGATTATTGCCGAAAACCTGTCTCAAAAATTTGATATGGATCATAAAAGCCTCAATTCAATAGTAAAGGGTTGCAGCGTAGATACTACCATGAAGTTCATTTTGGAATCCATTTTGTCCAGATTTGGGTGTCCAAGGATATTAATGAGTGACCAAGGGTCACACTTCTTGAATATGACCATTGAAGCATTAACCACGGAATTTAAAGTACACCATTAGAAAAGTACCCCATATCACCCTCAAGCAAAAGGGTTAGTCAAAGTTTTAAATAAAATCCTAGAGAACGCACTCACAAAGGTGTACAATATGAACAAGAAGGACTGGGATCTAAGAATTCCAGTGGTGTTATGGGCATCTAGGACAACATACAAGAAATTTATAGGCCATACACCTTTTAGGTTTGTATATGGATAAGAAGCAGTCATGCCTATAGCGTACATTGTGCCCAGCTTAAGAATTGTAGCCTTCATAGACATGGAATATTCAAATATAATGGAGGATAGGAATGCACAATTACTTTCTTTGGAAGATTACAAGTTTATAGCAAGTTTTCATCAACAAGTAAAAAAAGCAAGGGAGAAATCCTGCCATGATAGGCACATCAAGAAAAAGATATTCGAGGAAGGAGATATTGTACTCTTAGATGATAGCAAATTCGCAAAGTTCCTAGGAAAATTTAAGACACATTGGCTAGGACCGTATATCATCAAACATGTCTCTGATGGGGGCATAGTTCAGCTCACAAAGTTAAATGTTCACCTCATCCTAGGATGACTGAATGGTATCGTATTGAAGATATACAACGATGACTCTATCCCTAAAGCTTCGCACTAAAGAATGAAAGGTGAAGAGTCTTAATGCCACATGAAGTTGAAAGTAGGAACTGGACTATAAACTACTCTACAGAAGGGGACTTCGTCGAATAATATTACTGCAGGATATTTAGAAGTATGTTGAAGTTTGAAAGAACCACGCCTGAGGAGGATTACTGCACCATATTTAGAAGTATCTTGAATTTCAGAAGAACCGCAATGGAGGGTAGATTACTGTGCAATTGTCAAAGATCACCAGAAAAATATGATTGTTGGAAGAAAAAATATACCATTAAAAGAAATTTGTCATTAAAAGGTGCAGGAGAAACACATTTATGAAGCATAGCTGGCCAAATCTAGTGCCATACATAAATTGAATGAGAAAAATGTAAGCTAATCATGAGGTTCAAAATTCAAATTTGCTATAAAAGGCCATGTCTCGTGCCACATTTTACACTTTGCTGCCTAGAGTTGTAGTATGTCTGAGAGAATCTTTGAGGAAATTTCTAGAGAATTTGCAAAGAAAGGGCTAACAGGAGTCATGGAAGCCAAGGGTAGTCAAACCAAAGTAGCGAATGTACCCATGTCACCAAGGCAGGTGGAGTTGCCACGGAAACAAGTAGTTACAAGACAGTAGCCCAAGAAAAGACCTCAAACGAGGCCAACTTAAGGAGCAGAGCTCAAAACTTCCCCAAGGAATAATACATCAAAATAGCAGCAAACAAAGCCTAGGTAAGATAAGAAACCCAAGGGGAAGGTAAAGAATCCACTATAGTAGGAAGAACCAGAGGAAGTCCATGACAACGAGGGGGAAGCTGAGATACCTCACATAGAGACAGAGCATTTGGAAATTCCCTCTATACTACCACCATATTTTCCATAAAGGAAACCAAGTGCCAACCAGCCAAAGACTCAAAAGATGTGAAGTTCGGCACATTCACATCGTTTCTACCAGAGAAAGTGCCATTTGAAGGCGAAGTGTTGGGGAAAATGCTACAATTGAAAATGGAGGATTGGGACTTTAATGATAGAAAAAAATATTTGTTGTTCAAAGCAAGCAAGTAGCTACACCAGGTTTATTATCCAGAGAGTGGATTTATGAGCTTGGAGCCACACCGATGGGTTGCAAGATTGTAGAGATCAGGCTTATCAAACATGCTATGTGTGCCACACTTCGGTAGAATACATCCAACACAACTTGTGTGCAAAAGTTACTAGCATTGGTGCATGATGGATGCCTCTAGCTGGGGATGAGGATCCTAATCGAGGAAATGCTAATAAGGAGGATTATTGGGCTACCTCCCCAAGGAAAGAACCCCACTGAAGATTCTGTTGGTAAGAACCAAGACAAGGCAATGACACAGACCATGAGGGAGAAGTTTGGGATTATCAAGAAGTTGCATGGCTATGATATCAACTCTATCATCAATCAAGGTGTGCAATTCGATGTACATATTTTAGTAGGGAAAATAATGAGAAAGTGCAGAGCGAATGAATTTCCTGCAACCATGGTTTCTTTGGCTGCATAGTGCAATGATGGGGTTCTATTCAACTATGCCAGGTACTTATGCAGGGATGTTTTGGAGGATTTTCGGCAAGCACAGGAGGAAGGAAAAACATTTCACTACATGTGGTTGATCTTAACCATTGTGTTGATCACATGGAAGGAGCTAGAGGACTCACCGATTCCTCTTGTTGAAACATATGTATGTGAAACAGTGTGGTATGCCTCATTGTGGAATACTGAGGAGTCGTCACACGAGAAGCAGAACATAATTTTATTTGTGTTATTGAGCATGGATTTGCACATGGTGGTGAACCAGTATTCGAGGTTATCACCTAGTTTGTATGAATAGTATTGCAACATTGCAGCATTCAAGGTTTATTTTCACAAAGTCCACATCAAGGCACAAAAGGATCTAATGGAGACATGACACCCTCTACCATTCTTGGTCACTAAAGATGACCTGCTTGTAGTAATACAAAAATGGTTGATCAAATGGATGACCCACACCATAGACAACACTGAAGCAATAGGGAGCACTGCGTTGCATGCTAGTCCAAGTGGGATAGACAGAGGGAAAGAAGCAAAGGAACAAAAGCTAGAGACAGAGTCAGAGATAGAACAAGATATTCAGGTACCTCTCAGTGATGTATATCCAACAAAGGAATCACCATTCATCATCAAAAAGAGGGTACCTAAAATAACCATGTCAAGCCCAAGAAAGAGAGAGAGGGTGAGAAAATTTAAGGGTGTGATATGACTTTTCCTCACTGATGGGGACATCAATGAGATTGGCCAGTAGGTCTAGGAAGTAACGACTGAGACCTAGGACAAGGTCGATGATCACTACAAAACAATATTAATAAAGGTGCACCAAGGCATCACTAAGTTAAAGGTACTAGCACAAATATCCAAACCACCATCACAGATAAGTTAGCTACCGCAGCCAAGGTGACGAATATAAACAATGTTCGGAGTAAAGATTTTGCAGTTACCATCTAGAGCATTGTAGTTTGAGTCACCAGAGGATAGAGAGCGAGAAAAATCATGGGACAGCATCAACATGAACATTGTCGTGTTGTCGATGCAGGTATTACATGAGTTCCATCAAAGCATTACTGATGAACTAAAGGACCAATGACAATGCACTTTTCTACTAAGCATTCAGGTGGAGAAGGACAGAGCTTCACTAAAGAAGGATCTTGATCAATTGATTAAGGAAATGGATGGAGCATGCCAGCAACAACAAAATCTGGAAAAATTCATTTCATATACTTGTCGCACAGTTTTGGATGTGAATTACAACAAAGAGGAGTCACCAGCAGAGAAGGTCGCAAAGCTTGCCCTCACGATAAGAGACTCAAAGAATAATCTCGCAAAGATGAAGCTTGAGATTGAAATCAAGATTACTGAGCTAAAAATGAGGCTACAACTAGTCATGCCACTGGAAGTACGTGAGTAGAGGGAAAAGGATATGAAATCTGCATTGAAAGGCATTGCTGACATAGTGGCGGGTTGTGCCAAACTACTAGATGAAACCATGTAGATTTTGACCTCATTGCAGGAGGCTCCAAATATTCAGAAGATTGACAAAGAGCTCCAAAAGAAGCAGAAATAGTTGGACAAAATTTGGGCGACTAGGAAGACCTTACCTATCTTGCAAAAGCCCGCAAGGATCGTGGAAGGAATGACTCTTCAAAAGAAGATTGAAGACCTTTGGTGAATTGAGCATATTTTGATAGAAAGGACTACCCCGTGGGAGGATGAGGCCTTCTAGATTTCATAGGCAATTCATAGTAAGCTCACGGAGCTATGACGTAGAGTGAGAGAATTGTTGTAGAAGACTATCAAACCAACCATAGAGGCATTACTAAAAGAAGTGCACCAAGAGGAGAAGTAGGTAGCATAAATACTTCAGCAGTATAATGTTGCCTACATGAGTATCGCAGCAAAGATTCGGAGGATAGTAGTTAAGTGACTCAGGACAAGTCACATGTGACTGTTGAGGGTCTATTGATTGCAGCCCAACTTGGTCCAATTTTGGTCAAAGACTCTACATTTTGAGGAGCAGAGTGTGTGGAGTCTGCAAAGTTATATTCACCGTGGGGCTTTGGGGTGGGTCAAAGCCCCTCATTTTGTAATGCGTATGAGGTTTTTAGCTCATCGTTTTGTCAAATACATAGTATGTGGACCATGGTATGGTAGTAATTTAAACATATATAAGGAGATGTAATTCTTTGTTGAAATATATGACACATAGATGAATTTATCATACTTTCTAGATTTAGTCTATATTTTGGGTTTTTAGGAAAGGCTCTAGAGCTTCAAGTGAGATTGTGATTTCTTTGCAGGTCATTTCCAAAAGGTCTAGTGCTTGAAGGTTTTGTTGGTGTGCAATACACATTGAACCTAGGTCCAGGGACCTTGAGCCAACAAACCATAAATAATCTTCGAGGATTTCTTGGGTTGACGGGGTATTATTGCAAGTTTTTTAATAATTATGGGAGAGTAGAGGCCCCTCTAACATCATTATTGAAGAAAGAAGCATTTTTTTGGATACCAGAACCAACGAAGGCCTTTGAAACTATTAAACAGGCAATGTGTCAAGCACCAGTCTTAGCTATGCCATACTTCACAAAAACATTTAGTGTGGAATGTGATTCTTCAAGAAATCAAATTTGTGTAGGCTTTGATGCAAGAAGGAAGACTGATTGCTTTTGAAAGTCATCCACTCAAAGGAAGGTATTTACACAAACCTCTTTATGAGAAGGAAAAGTTGGAAATACTACATGCACTGAAGCAATGACGGCCTTACCTAATGGGAAGACACTTCAAGGTAAAAACAGATCATGATAGTCTTAAATACTTTTTGGAACAAAGATTATCTTCAGAAGAATAGAAAAATGACAAATATGTTGGGTTATGAATTTGAAATCATATACAAAAAAGGGAAGAAAAATGTTGTTGCAGATGCATTCTCAAGAAAGGATGAGGATGTGGAAGCATTTCTTTGTTCCTTTTCTATTATCCAACTTGAGTGGATAACCAAAGCAAGGGATGAATGGAAGAATGATGAAGAGGTGTGGTCATGCATTCAAACATTGCAACAATATTCTAGTACATCTGATACATTTATCTGGAAAAATGATTTACTATGGTACAAATATCACTTATATCTTTGTAAGAATTCCCAAATCAAACAAAATATTATTTTCGAATTGCACACCTCTCCCTTAGGAGGGCACTCGGGATTTTTAAAAACATACCATAGGGTCATGAAGGATTTTTTTTGGGATAACCTTAAATTTGATATCCAGAAGTTTGTGGCAGAATGTTTGGTTTTCCAACAAAATAAAGTTCAAACAATTAAGACCTCGGGTCTATTGCAAACTTTATGCATTCCAATTCGGTGTTGGGAGGTGGTCTCATTGGATTTTATGACAAGTTTACCCAAGTATGAGGAAAGAGTGTCATCATGGTGGTAGTTGATAGACTTACCAAGTATGCACACTTTTGTGCATTATCTCATCCTTTTAAATACAGTACAATTGCCACTACATTTTTGGAAATAATTCAAAATATTCATGGAAATTCAAAGATTATAGTAAGTGACATAGATCCCATTTTCACCGTGTTGTAGCATTTTTTGGTTTTGGTAAGTTAGAATAAATTAGTCCAAAAAATGAAAATATTTTCCAAAAAATGTTAAGCTAGGATATGGACAAAAAGAATATTGAATAAAAATGTTAGGAAATATTTTGATAAATATGTCCATATCAAAGAAAATGTTAAAGTAGATGCCCTAAAAGATGAAGGAAAAAATAAAATGTTGGGTTACAGAGAAAAGCAAAAATAAATAAACTTTGAAAGTGTGCAAGTCCAAGTGCCACTACTTTTACTTTATCATGCAAAATAATGGTTGTGTGCAGCTTGTCATAAATGCCACAACCCCTGATAGTAAAATAGTTTAATCTTGACTAGTTCATGCTTTAAATTTCATTTTTATAGTTAGAGAATAAATATCTAGACAAACTATTTAATCTTGGAAAATCAGTAGTTAGGTAGAGAATAATAAGGAGCTCATTAGTTTAATCTGAACCCTTGGATGTTATAAGGTTAGAATTAGATAGTTTTCTTTTCAAAAGAAAAAGGAAATAAAGGTTCTGCTAGCTTCAATTCACCCAATTAAGTGAGGAAGAAATGTTAGCGTAAGTAAAGGGTAGGTAGAAGAAAGGTTGTAGAAGTACAAGGTTGATTGAAGCATAAGCACATTTATCATGCTTGATGATGTGTTACAGTGTGCAGGAGTAGTTATGAAGGTGAAAAGATGTTCACAAGTTGTTTTGATTAACTTCCCCTCATTTCATTTCACCTCCCACTACATACTTATTAATTTCCTCATTATCCCATCATTTCCTAAGAAAATACCCTTTTCCCTTCATTTTCACCTTTGCCCCTTGGTCCCACTCCATAAACCCGTGCATTATGTTTTAACCCGCTTATATTTAAACCTCGCTTATTCATTAAAATAATTATAAATCATTTGTAATTATTCCCTGTGCCCCTAATCTCAGTGCCTATTTCATCTATGCATCTTGACCATGTGATAGTCGTCAGATCATCCTCTCCTAGATCCATCGACCCACAGCAATATCGCGCACTCCCGATCTTCGACCTTTACTTGCCCAAGAGAATGAAGATTTGTGTTGTTGCTCGGGACCCTTGCAGTTATGTGGCAGCTACACATTAACTCATGTTCCCTCAGAGAAAAACCACCCAACATCCAAAAGTGATGCAATAAGCCTCTGAAACCACTCCCCGCATACGATACAACCATCCACTGTTCACTTAACGCTTCCGCACCAAATTTTAAAAGTTTCCCATTTAAATGCCAAAACCCTCACTTTCGCTCTTTTTGCCCGTTTACATAGTAAAACCTATATAAACCATTCTTGCACCACCCTAAGCCTCTACAACCTATTTTCACCTCTGATTACCATCCAAACATTTCCAGGACTTCGTCCATACATTATCTTGTTCCCTGAGGCCATTGCGGCCCTCCCTGTCCACCTGTGTTTTTCTTAACAGTTGTTGTATTTTGTAGGCAATCATATAAAACATGGTTGTTCCATATTCTCTCAGGAAATGAATTCAAAATCCTTTATACAATTAAAATACAATTATCATTTACATAGAGCATAAGTCATTTACACAGTAATGGTTAAAACAAAGAACAAATCATTTACAGAGAGACAGTAAATGTTAAATAGAAAAGGAAGATAAAGACATACAATTAAAAGACAAACAGATGAAATATATAGAAATATGATCAATATCCAACTACCTGATGCTAAGACATGTAAAAACTAAATGATTTACTGTTGAAATACACAGTAAAAACTTGAAATGTACAGTAAACGTAAAAAGCACAGTGAAGATTATTGACAGGTCAACAAGGTGAAAGAGTATTAGATGAAAGGTCATAAGTAAATATGACATCCAGTGTGATGAACAAACAACCAAGCAACTTAAAGGGCAAAATATCAAAGACCAAAGCTAGCAAAACCTAAATAACAGGGATAGCAAGTACCAGTTCAATGGTTGTCCCTATCTTCTTGCATGAAGATGTTTCCTTTTCCTTGAATAAATCTATTTTTGTAAAAATAGTTTAGGATATTTTCTTAGTTCTACTATTTTATAAATAACTCTCCTTAGGAGTTATTATGGGTTCATCATTGAACCAAGTTCACCATTGAACCAGGTTGACCATTGAAAGAGAGTTGCACTCGTGAAGAAAGGTTGCACCTTGATGAAGCATTTGTAAACATTTGATGTACTTAGCTTTTCTGGACCCTTAATACAAAGCAAAGGATTCTGAATTCAGTTTTACACATTTTGTGTTTCCTATAAGTTTCTTCCAGTATTATACATTATGTTTTTCTTCATATTCTTATGTCTTACAGAGATACCTAGGTAGGAATAATTGTGTTTCAATCTATTCCTATAAGCTTCTGAAGTGATAATCTATAAAGAGATTAGATTAATGGATTGTCTATTTAATTAATTCCCTCTAAATCAATAAATCATTAGCATATTTTTGTAAGCATAAGCATATTCTATTGAACTTTCTGAACATCGGTCAAAGGATTTCATACTTATCATTATTCAATTTTATGTCTAAAAATTGTGATAATCATATTATTTTTTGTTTCTACTCACCACTTTTTAAGCTTTATCACTGTGTGAAATTTTATAGTATCCCACTGCTTTGGGATTAATATTATTCAAAAGGTTAGGCATTACAATGTTATATCTATTTCATTCATTGGTCTTCCAAATTAAAACAAAAACCCTAAAACAATTATCTTAGATGCTCTAGCTTGATATCTGACCATTATCAACTCAGAGGTACAACATCAATCTGGCGCCATTTCTGGGTATTTGAATTCCATTAAGTTTTCCTAAGGCAACGATATTCATTCTATTCCTTTAAGGTGATTAAAGGTCTAGAAAGGTTAAAATCCTTCACCTGGCGACTCCACCAGCCCAAACTAGCACCTTTTAAGCACACCGGATCTCAATCAGAATATGACTTAGTTAATGATTTGTTAGATGCTGAAAAGCTTCTAAGAAAAGCTAGTTCTAAAAGGAGACATCAACCATCTTCTTCTTCCCCTTTAGCCTTGCAGTCTGAAGAGTTAGTATCATTTGATCCTTTTAGTAATATTCCATCTGATCCTAATATGACACAAATACCTCCTAGGGTTTATGAACTATTAGATAGGGGAGTTGATTTAGATTCAGCTTTCCTCATTCATTCTTTTGAAAAGCATCCAGAACCCCCTCTACCACTAGGATCATCTAAAACTGAGTTTGACTTAGGTGTTCATTTACTTGAATACAAACCCATAGATTTCATATCCCCTACCACTTATTCATTTCCTTCCACTTCTAAACAACCTAAAGAGACCATCTTTGTGTATAAAAATCCACTCTTTTAAAAAAAAAAGAGGTTATTCCTTCACAGGTCCCAAAGTTAGTTCTTAGGACTCCTTTAGAGTTATTCAGGAGATCCCCTCCTTCTTCACCTCCACATAGTCACACACCCCCTCAATCACCTTCTTCTTCCTCTTCTTCCTCTTCTTCTTCTTCATCCAAACAAACACCTCATATACCACCTTCTGCTATGGAATTCCAACCTATTATATAGGCTAGATATGCAGCTTTAGTCATACTTGCTAACCTAGATGCATTCCCAGCTGGGTACTTGAAATAACTTCCCAAGTATAATGGAGAAATTGGTCCCACAACTGAGGACCATCTTCAATCTTTTCTATACTTTGCAGACAACATTAATATTGAACAAGAAAATGTTTACATGAGATTTTTGGTACAGTCACTTGAAGGAAATGTAAGAATCTGGTTTAGGCAGTTACCTGTAAATTCCACTAGAAATTGGGAAGAGCTTACAAATATATTTAAAAATCAATGGGGTCTAAAGAAAGATCCTCTTTACTTTTTGACTGAGTTTGAAGAACTTAAAAGAAACTTTGGTGAACCTGTATCATATTTTATCAAAAGGTTCAATAAACTTTATCATAAGATGCCCCTGAATGTAAACCCCCTGTAGCAGCAACTAAGTCTAGGTTTTCTAAAGCCTTTGATGATGATTTTGTTGTAATGCTAAGAGAGGGAACTTCAAGAACTCTTGAATATTTGCAAACAAATGCTATAGAGGTGGAAGTAAATAGGGCTGCTTCAACTTCCTTGAAAGCTAAAGTGGAAAAGGCCAAAAGAAAACTCAAATCTATTCAAGAAGCCTCTAGTTCCTCTAGTTCTTCTAAGACTAAAAACTGAAGATTCTAAAATAGATTAAATAACTTCTCTTCTTAGAAATATATCTAATATAATTTCCAAGATTGAGACTCAACCTAGGACAGTTCAACAAACAGTTACTAGACCCCAAAATCAAAATCAAGGTCAGTATAGAAGGAATCCACAATGACGAATTCTTCAGAGACCTAGTAATGATCCGCAGGTTCCCACTCCTTTACTGATAGATGACCAGCAACCTAATGAAAATACTATGACTATTACTGAAGACATCAATAACATGGATAGTTCTTCTAATCAAATAGTTATGATTCCTCTCTCACAACAAAATTAAGTTCAAGAAGATCAAGAATCCTCACAGGTTTCTAAATACCATGCCTTCTCTGAATTTTTAATTATAGAGTTGAACAAGAGATATGATCTTAGGCCTAGACCTGGCCTTGGAAGACCTCCTAAGGAGACTCCAATAATTGAACATCATTCCAAAGCTACTGAAACTCAAACAACTATTATTCGACCATTAAATTAGTCAACTGATACTATCAGAATGATAAAAATGCTTTGACTACATTAAATGTTGAAAAAGAGTTAGAAAGAGTTAAAATCCCAATTCCACTTTCAAAACATTCCAAAAACCTTTGGTATAAAAATCAAGTCTCCAAATTGATAAAAAACACCTCGGTTGATGTTGAAAGTTATATCATTAGTCTGCAAGATGAAAAACCAGCAGTTGTCTTTGGTCCTAGCTTAGATATGATAGATTAAATAGTGCCTCATTTCTATGTAATGCTTAAGACAAATGATTCCATGTTATATAATTGTATGCTTGATTCTAGATCATCACATAACCTCATGCCAAAAACTATCGTGGACCATTTGAAACTTGACATAACTAGATCCTATGATGACTTTTACACCTTCGATTCAAAAAGGGTGGCTTGCTTAGGATTTATTAAGGATTTAGTAGTCACCCTTGCCCAAATTCCATTTAAAAGTATAGTGCTTGAGATAGTTGTCATAGACATCTCTCCCAAATTTGGAATGCTCCTTTCTAGGTCTTGTTGTGCCAAATTAGGGGGAACTCTTCAGATGGATATGTATTATGCCACTATTCCAGTTTATGAGGGAGAACAACTAAGGTTATATAGAGAAGTAAGATTTTTGCACACTATTTGTAAAATTGACCAGCTAAGGAACCATCCCATTTATGCAATTGATTAGGATTTTGGTTGCTTTCAAATCTCTTTAAACCAAATACATGAAACTCAAGTTAAAATAGAATATGTAATTGAAAGTCCTGAACCAAATCAAAGTGATGTATGGAAACTATTTTTTGATGGTTCTTGTACAAAAGATGGGGCAGGGGCTGGGGTAGTTTTAATTTCACTAGAAAAATAAAATACCACCCAATCATGAAGACTCAACTTCAAAGTTACAAACAATGTGGCTGAATATGAAGCTTTCCTTTTGGGACTGCAATTAACCAAAAGCTTAAAGGTCCAAAACTTAAGTGTTTTTACTGATTCAGAACTTATTGTCAAACAAGTGAGAAATGTTTGCCAGACTAAGCATCCTAGACTTATGTCTTATTGAAATGAAGTTTGGGATTCAGTGGAAAACTTCTTTGATGCTTTTAACTTGACTTATATTCCAAAAATTAGAATATTCATGTAGATGTCTTAGCTATTTCTGCTAGTTCATTTAAAATTCCTGATCAGACTAATGTACTCTATCAAATACAAGTCAAGTATAGACCATCTATCCCAGAAAATCTAAAACACTGGCAGATATATGAAGACGATGAACATTTGAAATCTTTTCTTTTGGTTATAGATGATTTTTCAGTTCTACAAATTGATGAATATAGAACATAAATAAATGAAAATACAAATGTAAATGATACTTCAAATTTCAATTCAAAAGTTGTTGATCAAGACATTATTCAATTGTCTAACAATTTTATTCCCAAAGGCCTCATCCCTTTAGAAAAATTGTTTGATCAAAATGATGGCCTCCGAAACCCTCAGTCCATTTCTTCACAAGGTGACATAGAAGAAATTAATATTGGAACAAATGATAATATTAAAAACATCAAAATCTATGCATCTCTAGATGCTGAGATCAAAGCTCAATATCTTAAGTTACTTAAAAATTATAAGGATGTTGTTGCATGGACCTATGCTGATCTAAAAACCTATGATAGTTCATTAATACAACATAAGATTCATTTAAAGCCAGAAGCAATTACTTATCAACAGAAACTTAGGTGGATCAATCTAGCTCTTCTAGATGCCCAGATCATTCTCCCTCTTAGATATTCTAATTGGGTTGCAAATTTAGTTCATGTTAGAAAGAAGAATGGAGAAATTAGACTCTGTGTGGACTTTAGAAATTTGAATAAAGCATCATTAAAAGATAACTATCCTTTTCCCAAATGGATCAGTTACTTCAAATGGTTTTAGGAGCACAAATACTTTCTATGCTTGATGGTTTTTCAGGCTATAATCAGGTAAATGTTGATTCAACAGACAGAGAGAAGACAACCTTTACTACACCTTGGGGTACATTCATGTATGCTAGTATCCCATTTGGCTTAAACAATGCTGGAGAAACATTTTAGAGAGCTATAGATGTAGCTTTTATGGGTCAGGTAAATAAATTTGTAGTCATTTATCTTGATGACATAATTGTTTTTTCTAAATCTGATTAGAAACATCTAAAGCACTTGATGAAGGTTTTTGACAGGTGTAGAAAATTCAGAATATCATTGAATCCTAAAAATTCTATATTTTTTATCAAAGAGGGAAAACTACTGGGCTATATAATTTCAAAATAAGGAGTGGTGATTGATCCTAAGTGTGTGTCTTCCATTGAAACATTGACCTTACCTAGAAACCAGAAGGAGAATCAAGCTTTTCTAGGAGATTAATCCCAAATTATGCTGAGATTGTAAAATATATAATTGGCATGCTCCGAAAGGATCATGAAGTTAAATGGACTATCTCTTCTAGGCATGCCTTTTATTAGAACAAGAAAGCTATCTCTGAAGCTCCCACCTTGGGCAGACCTTATTACACTAAACCATTCAGTGTCTTTTCCTTTGCCTCAGAAACAAACCTTGCTATTGTTCTACTACAAAAGAATGAAGATTCCCATGACCAACCCATAGCATTTTTCAATAAGGTTGTGAGAGATGCCAAGCTTAAGTATGACATAATTGAGAAGTAAGCCCATGCCCTTATTCAATCCCTGAAATCATTTAGGATGTATGTCCTACATTCTCTGATTATTGCTTATGTTCCTAACAGTGTTGTGAAAATTGTTTTAACCCAACTAGAAACTGATGGAAAGAAAGGTAGATGGATCACTCAAATATTTGAGTTTGATCTAACTATCAAAACTACAAATCTAGTAAAAGGCCAAGGATTTGCTAAGCTTCTAGCTAAATCCAACTATAAAGTTCTCAGAATCAATTTTATTTTAGAGATACAAGGGAAGAATCCACAAGAACCTTCTCAAACTTTAGATAAGAAGAATACACAAGAACCTTTTGTCCTTGCAGAAGATGAGAACCCACAAGAACCTTTACCTTCAGATCAGATTTACCCTTTACACATTGATGACAAATTTCTGTTGTCAGATTGTTACCAAGACATTGTAAATTTCATGATCCATTTTCAATGTCTAGCATCATTCTCCAAAGCCTAGTGCAAAACACTCAAACTGAAAGCATTCAATTATTGTATCTTAAATGCAAATTTGTACTGGAATGACCCACTAAATATTTTGTTATTATGTTTAACAAAATCAGAAATTGAAGGAATCATTGACAGTTTCATACAGGATTTTGTGGAGGACATTATGCTTGGAGAGAAATAGCATATAAGATATTAAGGGGAGGATTTTATTGGCCAACATTGTTCTTACAAGTAGGAGGAAAGGTAAGAGGTCGTGTTCCTTGTCAAATGTTTGCTGGTAAGAAAAAATTAGCAGCTCTACCATTGGTTCCATCAATAGTCTTAGAACCTTTTAGCCAATGAGGATTATATTTTATCAGAGAGATTCATCCCACTTCAGGTAATTAGCATAGATGGATCCTCACTACAACAGACTACTTCACTAAATGGTTGGAAGCAATTCCAGTGAGAAATGCTACTGATTCAATAGTAATCAAATTTATTGAAGAGAACATCTTATCTAGGTTTGGTTGCCCAAATTAAATTGTCACTGATAATGCAACAACTTTTTCTAGTGTTAAAATGATTGCGTTTTTCTAGAAATATCAGATTCTATTGCATCATTCTACTCCATATTACCCACAAGGTAATGGCCTTGCAGAATCCTCCAATAAAATTCTGGTAAAGGTAATAAAAAAGAATCTAGCAGATCATAAAAAGAGTTGGGACTCTCATTTAATTTATGCAGTATGGACAAACAGAATTACTCCAAAGAGATCTACTAGAAAATATCCCTTCCAGTTATTTTATGGGAAAGATGCAATCTTCCCTACCAATTTGGCCTTCCCTGTTTTAAAATTATTTCAAGATTCAACAAATGAACCTAATAATTTGTCAAGGAAAATAAATCAGATTATTGAACTAAATGAAACCAAAGATGAACTTTAATACAAATTGAAAAAGTATCAGAGTAAGATGAAGAGCTTGTTTGATAGAAGAGCCAGGGAAAGGGACTTCAAGGAAGGTGATCTAGCTCTAAGATGGGATTCCAAGAGAGAAGAAAAGGGAAAACGTGGCAAGTTTTACAACCTGTGGTTTGGACCTTTAGAAACTGTTGAAGTGAAGAGAAAAAACACTTTTGTACTACAAAATCTTGAGGGGATATATTCCACTTATCTTGTAAATGGAATGTTTCTCAAACATTATATTCAGTATTGAAAAGTTGGAGTACATTTCATTACTACCATTGTAAAAACTCTGGTTTCTTTTACTTTTCAAGTTGTCAGTGTGATTTTTTACAGCAAAATACTCCATAGCCCGAGGATAAGGAACATGGATCTGTAGGTTCTCTGCATTCTACAAGAGAAATCAATCCCCAGTTGGAGCCAATGTTGTAGCATTTTTTTGGTTTTGGTAAGTTAGAATAAATTAGTCCAAAAAATGAAAATATTTTTCAAAAAATGTTAAGCTCGGATATGGACAAAAAGAATATTGAATAAAAATGTTAGGAAATAGTTTGATAAATATGTACATATCAACGAAAATGTTAAAGGTAGATGCCCTAAAAAATGAAGGAAAAAATAAAATGTTAGGTTAGAGAGAAAAGAAAAAAGCAATAAACTTTGAAAGTGTGCAAGTCCAAGTGTCACTACTTTTACTTTATCATGCAAAATAATGGTTGTGTGCAACTTGTCATAAATGCCACGACCCATGACAGTCAAATAGTTTAATCTTGACTAGTTCATGCTTTAAATTTCATGTTTATAGTTAGAGAATAAAGATCTATCCAAACTATTTAATCTTGGCATATCAGTAGTTAGGTAGAGAATAATAAGGAACTCATCAGTTTAATCTGAGCCCTTGGATGTTATAAGGTTAGAATTAGATAGTTTTCTTTTCAAAAGAAAAAGGAAATAAAGGGTCTACTAGCTTAAATGTACCCAATTAAGTGAAAAAGAAACGTTAGGGTAAGTAAAGGGTAGGTAGAATAAAGGTTTCAGAAGTACAAATTTGATTGAGGCATAAGCACATTTATCATGCTTGATCATGTGTTGCAATGTGCAGGAGCAGTTATGAACGTGAAAAGATGTTCACAAGTTGTTTTGGTTAAATTCCCCTCATTTCATTTCACCCCCCACTACATACTTACTAATTTCCTCATTGTCCCATCATTTCCTAAGAAAATACCCTTTTCCCTTCATTTTAACCTTTGCCCCTTGGTCCCACTCTATAAACCCATGCATTATGTTTTAACTCGCTTATGTTTCAACCTCGCTTATTCATTAAAATAATTATAAATCCTTTGTAATTATTCCCTGGTCCCCGCTAATCTCAGCTCATGTTCCCTCCATGCATCTCGACCACGTGATAGCCATCAAATCATCTGCTCCCAGATCCAACGACCCACAGCAAAATCACGTGCTCCCGATCTCTGACCTTTACCCACCCAAGAGCATGCGAGATTCGTGGTTTTGCTTGGGCCCCTTCACGTGGCAGCTCCACGTTAACTCATGTACCCTCAGAGAAAGACCACCCCATAGCCAAAAGAAGTGCAATGGGCCTCTGAAATAGCTCCCCGCATATGATAAAACCATCCACTATTCACTTAACCCTTATGCGCCAAATATTAAAAGTTTCCCATTTAAACGCCAAAACCCTCACTTTCGCTCTTTTTGCCCGTTTACATAGTAAAACCTATATAAACCCTTCCTACACCATCCTGAGACTCTGCAACCTATTTTGACCTCTGATTATCGTCCAAACACTGCCAGGACTCCGTCGATACACTATCCTGTTCCCTAAAGCCATTGCAGCCCTCCTTGTCTGCCTGTGTTTTTCTTAACAGTTGTTGTATTTTGCAGGCGATCATGTAAAACCTGTTTGTTCCAGATTCTCTTAGGAAATGAATTCAAAAGCCTTTAGGCAATTAAAAGACAATTATCATTTACACATAGCAGAAGTCATTTACACAATAAATGGTTAAAACAAAGAACAAACCATTTACATAGAAATAGTAAATGTTAAGTAGAGGAGGCAGATAAAGACATACAGCTAGACAAACAGATGAAATATACAGAAATATGATCAATATCCAACTATCTGATACTGAGGCGTATAAAAAATAAATGATTTACTATTGAAACAAACAGTAAAAACTTGAAATGTACAGTAAAAGTAAAAAGCACAGTAAAGACTATTGTCAGGTCAACAAGGTGAAAGAGTATTAGATGAAAGTGTATCAGATGAAATTTCATAAGTAAATATGACATCCAGCGTGAAGACCAAACAACCAAGTAGCTTAAAGGGAAAAAGATCAAAGACCAAAGCCATCAGAACCTAAATAATAGGGACATCAAGTAGCAATTCAATAGCTGTCCCTGTCTTCTTGGATGAAGATATTTCATTTTCCTTGAATAAATCTATTTTTCTAAAAATAGTTTAGAATATTTTCTTAATTCTACTATTGTATAAATAGCTCTGCCAGCAGAACCTAAATAATAGGGACATCAAGTAGCAATTCAATAGCTGTCCCTGTCTTCTTGGATGAAGATATTTCATTTTCCTTGAATAAATCTATTTTTGTAAAAATAGTTTAGGATATTTTCTTAATTCTACTATTGTATAAATAACTCTCCTTACGAGTTATTATGTGTTCATCATTGAACCAAGTTCACCATTGAACCATGTTGACCATTGAAAGAGAGTTACACTATTGAAGAAAGGTTGCACCTTGATGAATCATTTGTAAACATTTGATGTATGTAGCTTTTCTGGACCCTTAATACAAAGCAAAGGATTCTGAATTGAGTTTTACACAGTTTGTGTTTCCTGTAAGCTTTTTCCAGTATTATACGTTATGTCATTCTTCATATTCCTATGTCTTACAGAGATACCTAGGTAGGAATAATTGTGTTTCAATCTATTCATATAAGCTTATGAAGTGATAATCTATAAAGAGAATGAATTAATGGACTATCTGTTTAATTAATTCCCTTTGAATCAATAAATTGTCAGCATCTTGTTGTAAGCATAAGCATATTCTCTTGAACTTTCTGAACATCGGTCATACGTTTTCATACTTATGATTATTTAATTTTCTATCTGAAAATTGTGATAATCGTATTATTTTTTGTTTCTAATCACCACTATTTAAGCTTTATCAGTGTGTGAAATCTTATAACATCCCTCTTCTTTGGGATTAATATTATTCAAAATGTTAGGCATTAAAGTGTTATATTTGTTTCATTCATTGGTCTTCCAAATTAAAACAAAAACCCCAAAACAATTATCTTAGATGCTTTGGTTTGATAGCTGACCATTATCAACTTAGAGGTACAACACACTAGAAATTCTTGGACAAAATTATTTTCTTGTCTTCATACTCAATTAGCTCATAACTCATCTTATCATCCTCAATCTGATGGGAAAACTGAGATAGTGAATTAATGTTTAGAAAGATACCTTTGTTAATTTGTATCTAGTAAACACACAATGGGTTAAGTGGTTACCTTTAGTTGAATGGTGGTATAACACTTCCTTCCACACTGCAACAAAAATTAACCCATTTATGGAACTTTATGGATATCATCCACCATCCATCACATCATATTTAAGAGAAAGTTATAAAGTTCAAGTAGTGGAAGATCACACCAAGCATCAAAAAGAAGTTATCCAACTCTTAAAGGATAACCTCACTCTGGCACAAAATCAAATGAAATAATAGGCAAATTAGCATCATAGTGAAAGATGTTTTGATGTAGGTGACTGGGTATTTTTATGGCTACATCCAAACAAACAAATGTCTCTTAAGTAAGCTAAGAAGGATAATAAATTACCACCCAAGTACTATGGTCCGTACAAGGTGTTGCAAAATATTGGTACTATGGCATACAAATTGGAGTTGCATGCATATTCCTGAGTACACCTATTTTTCCATGTTTCGTCCTTAAATAAGGTTATCGGTGACAAGATTCCATTTCAAACAATGTTGTCAAAACTTCACAAAGAAGGAAAGTCATATTTGAGCGTGAAGCAGTCACGAAAACTTGAACCCAACAACTACAGAATTGATCACTTTCAGAGTATCTCATTAAGTGGAAGAACTTACCCATTGAATATTCCACATGGGAAGATGATACTTTTATATAGAAGCATCCATAACTACTCAAGCATTGAGGACAACACTTTTTTTAAGGAGAGGGGCATGTTAGGTCCCTATAATACTAGTGTATCCCACTTATTGTTATTGGTGTTCCCATATAGCCCCCATATTTTTATTGTTTTGCCCCATATAAGCCCATTATTGTAATTTTATGCCCTTACAATATTATTTTCATGTAGGATCTTTTAAGTTTTAATTCATTGATCTATCTATTTGTGATTTGGTTTCATAACAAAACACAGTCTAACAGCCTACTAGTGGTTAATTTTGACTACTTCAAATCTTAACTAGAGTTACAAAATAAACTTTTATAGAGTATTTTACATCACAAACACATATATATCCCCTTTTTCATGAATAATGGAGGTTGACACGGCATCCTCCCAAATTATAGGTGTGAAAACAGGAAGGTCAACTTCTGAGAGGTATAACATTTACATACAGACTTTGATTGATGCACTTCTTACGTTGTTGGAAATATATTTGAGTGAAAAATAGCATTAAAATATGATACGCTAAAGAGGTCAATTTTTACCCCCAAAAAAGGTCATTTTATGCCTCAAAACGCTTCCGAAAGGTTTCAAACCTTGTTTTTCCAAACTGGGTCCTGCTGGTTAAAATGGACTCGTGAGATTATTCCTCCATGTTTTCCACTCTAAATACATCGATATGGATGAAAAATAATATAATGATCTAATCTTGACCACACATCCCCATTTTGGGAGGATTTTTGTCCCCAAAATCTTCTATTGAAAGAGGTGACAAATTTTTTTGCTCCACCTTCTCTTTGATGTACCATTTAGCTTTCCATGGAAGCTATACCTTTAACCCAATTTGCCAATGGTCATGTTTCCCCTATCTTGTAGTTCTGGACCTCTTCTGAAAAACTGTATCTTTTGTCAACTCTTCTTGTGCATCTAGTGTCAAATCCTCCACATATGGTAGGACCTATTCCTTTTCCTCATCTAGCATGGAAGGCTCATAGAGTTTCAAATTATCCACGTTCACAACTAAGTAAATGCACATATATGGTGGTAAGCTAAGTCTATAGGCATTATCACCCACCTTTTCCAGTATCTCAAAGGGACCATACCTCAGAGCCTTGATTTTCTTACCAGGCCCCTATAGCCTCTCCTTGTTCAACTGTAACCATACTTTTACTCCCACCTTTAATGATTTCTCTGTTCTTTGTTGCTCATGCCTAGCCTTATACTTCTCTTGTTACTTTTGCAATGTTTCTTATACTTATAGATGGATCTTCCTGATCTTCTCTATAAAATGTTTAGCCCTCAAAGCATCTCCTATAAGATCTTTCCTCACTCCTTGCTTCCTATATGCAGTATCCAAAGGTGAAGGTGGAAAATATGCAAAACAAGTTTCAAATGGGGATTTTCCTATAGAAGTGTGGATTGATTTGTTGTAATAATGTTGTATATAAACAATATTTTCATCCTAGGTCTTTAGATTCTTCTGGTTGTATCCCCTTAGAAGTTGCACCAAAGTGCAGTTGACTACATATGTCTACCCATCTGCCTATGGATGGAATGTTGTAGATCTCTTCAACTTCATGTCCATATTTTCCCACAATGTACTCTAGAATACATTAAAAAATCTTGTACCTTTGTATGAAATGATGCTCCTTGGTATCCCAAAGTGCACCTAGACCTATTGAAATAGCAAGTTTGTTTCTTCTTATCCACTAATGGTCTTTTTACGGGGCATCAAAACACACATCTTGTTGAACCTGTCCACTACCATGAATAGGTAGCCATGTCCCTTCTTGGTTGTGAGTAGAACTCCCACAAAGTCCATGGAAATGCTTTCCCAAGGATAATTAGGTACAGTTAAGGGATGATATAGAACACGATTCATGTTGCTAGGCTTATTGGTGCAACAAAGCATGCATCCTCTTATGAACCTAGCTACCTTCTCTTGCATCTTGGGCCAATACACATACCTTTGCAAGTTAGCCACAGTCTTCCCTACACCAAATTTCCCTACAACCTTGGAGGTGCGAGCCTCTCTAATCATTTGCAATCGCTTACCTTTAGGAACACATAATTTATCCATCATGTAGAGTAAGCCATCCTGGAGATGGTTGTTAATGGTTATATCACCATCGTGCTGCTATGGGGTAAAATGCACGAGATGAAAACTACCCTCGAAAGTCTTCCTGGGACCTTCGACAGACCATAAGGTTATCTACAAAAGCTATGTGTTACACACATGTTCATATATCATACATATATTGACAAGATATGGAAAGAGGATCACCTTTGGTTCTTTCCAGATTCGCTTGGGGATCTCCGTGCGATAAGAAGAACTCTTCCTAACCGGCTCCAAGACGATTCCTGCACAAAAGAATGAAGAAAACCAATCACAACACATACTTCAGAAAATTAATGTAAGAATCCGTAACAAACATGTATAAATGTATAACTTATCTACTCAAAACAACAAGCATCAGAATGAACAAACAAATTCACAATATCACCGATACTTTGGAGTAGGGAACACAACCGCAGTCCTATATTCATAATGGAAGAGTGATTACAACAACCCAATGTATCGGCCTTCCTTACCCCTTCTTCCTCTTTCTCTCTCCTTCTTTCAGCTAGCTTCTTCAAGAATATGACAGTTCACAACAGCTCTATGGGCTATCCTTCCAAATGCTCTGATCCCTTTGCAATGGCCCTCTCGTTGCTTATATAGCAATCGAATTAGGGCTACCAAACTCCATATGTAGTTCATTTGGGAAAAAACCATGAACCTGCCTTGTTTACAAGCTTTTTCCCATTTGCCTTCATTCTCAGAATAGAATTTCTCCAAATATCTTGATTTTTGGAGTTTCCTTGTTATTCTTGCACAAATTTAGGGATTCGATATCTAGATATTTATGGGCAAATTCGTTGGCATAACCATTTGGACATCTCTTAAGTTCACTAATGCTCCCCCTAGTTTAACAACAAGAGTTAGCAGGGTGACTAACGCTCCTTTATGCTTGTAAACAAGCTTTATAAAGCAGGCAGTCAGTGTATGGAGAGCATTAGTGTGGATTTTGGGCCTGCAATTGTGATCATTCCTTTAGTCATCTTGTCCTTCTCCTCTGAGTTGATTAGGAGGATAATTTGTCCTATAATAGATGCCCCTAAAGTATGATATCGGAGGCAGAGATGATGGCCAAAATACTTTATGAAAAAACACTGTAATTTGCTGTCAAAATCTTTGTAGAGAGAGAGAGAGAGAAGTTTCGAGCGGCAAGGAAAACCTGATACAACAAAGATACATATATATAAACTACTAAAATCATGTCCTGAGTCGGGCATTCCCATGCTCAGTAGCTATGTTAGAGTAACTTTCTCCTCGAAGATATAACAACACTGGCCGCCAATATGGCACATGGTAGATGCAGTGTCATAATAGATCATCCTGAAATAGTTGTCTCCAAAGAACAATATCGTAGCTTGGGAGAGGAAACAAGGCTGAATGATGCAAGCCTCTACCCAAGGTCTTGATTCCCACTTCACCGAACAACATAGATTGGTACATGTGATAATACGAGTTGACGTCGAACATGCACGAAATCATCTGATTACCAGCCAATAATGGAGATTGTTAACAAATGCGAGGAAGGCCACCGATAATGGTGATGGTCTCCAACATGCACAGTGCAAACTAATGAGTGTGAAAGATATTTTTTCGTCAAACACTCATAGAATCGCTTAACCAAGAGCCAATAATGAAAACCTGTGATTAAACACAAGGTAACCTACCACTAATGTCTACAAGTACCAAGGCATTGCATGTGTTTCTGGGTTATCTTCCTAGATAGAGTGTTGAAGTCGATAGGAAGAAACCTGTCAAAAGGTAGGAAATGACATGTCCTACATCAGTCGACACGAAACTGGACAAGGATGATTTTGTTTTTTGAAGAATATTTTGAGCTTTTGGGTCTAAACAATGGAGGGCATGATGAAAGGATATGTAGGATTGGTTGATAAAGGAAATAAATGTGACCCTTGAACAATAGAAGGCACGACAATGGTTTTAACTAGATAGCACTAGACTCATGAACACTACAAAGTGTTTAAGATACGGAGATGCAATTACATCAGGGTATATAGGCTAAAAACTCATAGGTTGGTAGGGTTCATAGTGAGAGGTTATCAAAATGACGGTTTATCTGAGGGAGTGCCATGTTCAAGGGAACGAATGCTACCAAATCACGCTTCCAAATACAAGATACAGTTGTATTGTCCACTTTTACCCGTCTTATTTTTTAATGAATCCAAACGGGTAAACTCATCGATCTTTTCATGTTTAGAGAGTCTGAAAAGGATCGCAAAAAGAACAACTCTTTTCCCCATATGATTAGTTTAGTGAGTCCACACAGGCAAACTCGTCTATTTTTTCATCTTTTAAGAGTCTGAAAAATATCGTAAAAAGAATGACTCTATATCTTATATGTGTGTTTAAAGACTCTAGACTAGACAACTCAGTGGTCTTTTCATATTTAGTGAGTCTGAAAAGATTGTAAAGAGAGACTCCATGGTGGTCCCTTTGTCATAGTTGTTAAACGGGTGTGACAAAAGGTTAATAGTATACTTTTATCAAATACTTTTCTGTATTTAATCTATTGAACCCAGATAAATAGAAACCTTATTCCAATAGATGTCGACCTCATTTTATTACGAGTATGAGACAGCGGACTAAACTCGTGTTTTGTTGTGACACTTTAACGAGCTCAGTAACAAAAACTCGAGATTTTTCATTTTTTAATGAGCAAGAAAAAAGAAGCTAAAAGAATGATCTGGTCATCTTTAGCATGTTTAATGAGCAACAAGACATAGCTCGGGATTTTTTCAGTTTAAAGAGCGAGAAACAAGTGCCTAAAAAGGATGCTCCGTTGGTCTTTTTCAGTTTATGAGCTGGAACAAGATCAAAAAAGAGGTGCTCAGAGCATCACTTGCATATATTTAATGAGTGCAAAGGATGAAAAACTCGAGATGTTTATATTGTTTAAAGAGCGATAAAATATCCCAAAAAGTGCTTTACGGATTATGGTATGGATGTTTAACGAGTCCTACTACAAAAAACTCTGAGATGTTTATATTTTTTAAAGAGCAATAAAATGTCTCCTAAAGTGCTCTACCATTGTTATATTTAACGAGCTTAACGATGAAAACTCGAGGATGTTTGTATTTTTTAAAGAGCAATAAAATATCCCTAACATTGCTCTATCTACCGTTGCATAGATTTAAGAAGCACAACAACAAAAACTTGAGGATTTTTGTATTTTTTAAAGAGCAATAAAATATCCCTAACAATGCTCTATAAATAATTGCATGCATCTTTTACTGCTTTTCATTCCTGAAAGTACTTTCATCAAAAGCAGTAAAAAGTATAAAAAGGCAGCAATTTCTATTATCTAGGTTCATGCATGATAAAAAATCATGTAGAATGGACTACTTTCTCTTTAATGATTTTCAAAAAATCATGTCTCTAAAAGTTATATAAGGAGATGCTTTGAGCTTTCACTTGCATCATTTTCACTATTTTGAAGTTTGTGAGAGCTAGTTGGAGCTAAAGAGGAGTAGATTTTCCATGAACCATTGCAGGAGATCCGGGCAACCATTCGACGTATCGTCAGTCCCAAGTGAGAGCTAAAACCTTGCTCTATGCTTTATTAAACCTTTTTTAACAGTTTTGTGGGTGGAAATTTGTAGATTTAAGGTTCCCTAGAGCCATGTTTGCACACTAACACCCTCTAGATGGCTAGTAGAGAGCATTAAACGCTTTGTATGAGCCACTGCAGGGCGTTAATCCTCCTTGTGCAGAACTAGGAGGGGTGTTAGGGCTGTAGGGCGCATTTGAAACCCTCATGCATGGGTTCCTTAAGTGATTTTGCCCCCTTTTAACTGTTTTTAGGGTCATTTTGTGCAGGTTTCAGGCTAAAATGACTCACTTATGGAGAGAACGGGCCCATGATAATGAGGAATTGCTAATGCGTAATGATCCAGCTTCCATAATTGCATTGCACCGTTGTGGTTTATTGAAGTATACAAGGCTAGAGTTGATGAAAGGATAGGAGGATTTACAAAGATGGATCATATAGTGCTGGGATGAACATGAGCAAGTGTTCAGAATTAGAGATCAAGAGCTGGCGATTGACTAGGATGATATTTACTTTTTGATTGGTTTGTAATGCCGTGGGGCATTAGCAAACCTCACCGGTGGCAGGTCAGATCCATGATCTACTTCAGAGTTGGTACAAATCTACTGCATCCCTGGGAGTGGGTTAGTCAACAACAGAGTCCTCATATAGAGGATTCAATCATGGTCTAAGAGGGTAGTTTTATGGTTGATTGTGCGTTTGGCAAGGTCAAAAAGTCCACACATAGCGAAAAAGGCCCAAATCTTTCTTGCCATTGACTGTGTGCAGCCCCAGATGTTCAATTGATGTGAAGTGATGCTTTGCCAGTTGAAGGCAAAATTGATAGCATGCAAGACCCGTACCCAACACAGTTTTGGATATGGTACTATCATAGTCTCACTTATCCTTGAGAGGGTACTTGTCATGCGCCTCTGAGTGAGCTTAGGTCCCTTTGATCCAAGGGAGCCAAGGTAGGGTCGCTGGTCATCACTTGATCCTTGCACAGGAGGACTCTGCCACTTCTTTGACGAAGGCTTCTTCCAGTGGCTTCACAGCCAGATAGTGATTGTTGACGATTATGCCTATGAAGGCATGGACTTTACCAGTGACCCAGACTTGATGCTACTGCCTGGGACCAATTGGGGTCCTCAAGGTGAGAATAATGTTGATAGTACTTAAGTATTTTTGTACTTTTGAATGTATATGTAATGTTTTTTAACAATGAGATAAGAACTGACATGAAACTTTTATGCTTAACACATATGTGGCACTAGTATTACTTGCAGGCAAACCTCGCTATGTGTGATGAGCTGGCCAACTACATTCTAGAGGGGGCGATGCCGACAGTCTCCGCGAGGTTCTGAGGAACCTAGAGGGTTTGACTATGGGTGTCCCTCCCCTTCCTATGAGGGAGATTCCTGCTCATATGCAACAACAAACCATTGGTGTACCTGAGTGGTTTTTGGTTTCTCTTCAGAGGGTAGCTAGAGCTGTTTTAGCTTTTCTAGAGCAATAGGCTCATTTTAGTAGGTGTTCTAGCGTAGCCATATGAGTGTTTGTAGTTGGGATTTTAGCCATTTTGTACTTAAATCATCCAAGTTTTGGGATATTTTGATGTAAAAAACTAGATTTCGATCATATATATATATATATATATATATATACAGATATTTTTTGGTATTTTGGTGGTGTAAATGTGTTTTAAAATGTTTTTTGTGACAATTTTTTAACTTTAGTAAATGTTTTACTTCTCATGCATGCTGCTATAACAAATGAGACAAATGCCAATCTAATACATACTTAGGTAACAAATCAGAAACTGTATTTAATTCTCGAGGAACATGTTCATATGTGATTATTTCAGGTCGACGTTCCAGGAGTCGTACCCTTAAATAATTATGTCACAAGGTTGCATTATGGATGTGATAATGGTTTGTCAATTGCATAACGGCTAGCTGGGAGTCTAACATGGCCATCAGATTGGAGATGCCCCTTGATGACTCTTCCATGAGAAGCAAAATGACGGACATGTACTCGACAATATTGTTGGTGGTGGTACCAAGAAAGACTCCCCCGGAGCAAAATAGTTATGACTCGGGTGTATAGATGACCAAAGAAGTTGATGCAATGTGCCATGTGTGATTACTGGCACCATCCGCGTATCCTACGTATGCTAAGGGAAATGATCACATCTGCATTGCGAGGAGAATGCATAAGACAAGTACTCCACTAAATAACAAAACAATCTAATCACATCAAAAAAGGTAAACAAAACTTATGAATACATAAAATTACAAAGCACATGCCCAGCACGACACTGGGCATAATACTTTTTCAGATAGAGCCCGTATGTGTGCTCCTTGAGTGGGATTCCATCCCAATCCTGCAGTTCATATGCCCCTAAGGGGAGGACTTTTGTTATGACATAGGGACCTAGCCATATGGGTCGAAGCATGAATGCCTCCAAAAGGTTATCTTTTGGATGATATAGCGATACAAAATCACCTTCTTGTAAAGAAGAAAACCTAACCGCTTTTGCAAATTGGGTTTGTCCCCGCTCCTTGTGAGTTGTGAGTGCCAAATTGGCATTTCGATGGGTTTTATCCAGTTGTTTGAGGTATAGTATGCATTTTTCTTCGACTGTGGGGCCAGGAATGGCTTCAATGGTTATTTCAAGGGGTTTTGGCCACCCATTTTGTTTTTCTTCGTCGTAAAGTTAGATCTCATGCACGACAAACGACGGATTGAAGTTGGGCATTTCCTCATGAGACCAAAAAAATTCTTCATGGAATTCTTGATGTAGGTAGGTGGAGCTTGCAATTTCCTCAAGACTGCAATCTTCTCTCATCTGGGTGTCTTCCATGGTGCCTGTCATCACTGAACTATCAATGGGTAATGACCTAGAAGTGTCGTCCATATTTTCATCCACCCCAAGAGTTTGAATGCTTGTATAGGGTGGGGAAATGATTTCATTTTTGTCAGAGGATAGGACTTGAAGCACCATCATGTCCGACTCAGATGTCAGACCCCAAATATGTCAATCCTCCTAATGTTGCTCTCCAAAACTCATGATTTCTCAAACGGCTTCATCCGTTGATGGGAGTTGATTGCATGGATCTAAAGGAGTAGTGGTTATGGGAAGGGGGTGGTACCATCGATGATAGCCAACATCAATGGAGATGTGGATGCTGATTGAATGCCTTGGTAGGCCGATTCAGCTGATGACAGTGGCATCTGGTCTCTGTATGTGTCAAGGTCTGAAGGCGCTTTTAGGATCTAGGGATTGGTCAGTTCATGAGGAATTGATGAAAGCATGTTGACCAATTGTGGAACCTATGGTGATGGAAGAGGAAAACAAACCATCAGGGAGGAAGCCTTCAACAAACCGGTACCTATACTGACAAAACTGTCAATTACACCTCCTACTAGGGGTATGGAGTCTTCTGGTAATGGTGAATAATCAGGGGCGTAGAAAGACAATTAATCCACTATAATGACCTTTCCATCTAATGGAAATATGGTGATACGAAAGACAGTGGATACTGTTACACTAAAATTTGTCACCATGACTATTTGCAGTTAGTATGGCTCCATCAACTATCATACTATCCTCCTTGGCAAGTCTCATACCTCTGCTCTCCATGTCAAACTTCAAGAAAGAGAGAAAGTCTTTAAAAATCTATTTATCTCTGGGTACGCAGTTTCTCTCAGCCTTACCTGCGTGTACACAACCCAAGTTCACAATACCTGCATACTTGTACGCTATGTATGTAAAGGAGTGGGTGCGTACCCCTGTAAAGGTCAAAAGGCACGAGTTTCATCTTAAAAAAGTTACTTGTGGTCATTTCTAGAGTATTCTAGAAGCTTGTTCGACGTGTATTGAGCGCCTCTAGATGGTTCATGTATCCCTATGAAAGAGGAACTTATCCCATCAAGAGGGGAGCTATCCCATCCAAAGAGGGGCTTATCTCATTGATGGTGGACCTGATTAACTTCCTCTAGAACACTATAAATACAAGCATTGGGCCAGAAGGGGAGAGGTTGAAAGCTGAATATTCCTAAGGGTAGATGCTGCTGGAATTAGGACTTCCTTGTAGAAGCTTGTGAGGAGAGATTCCCATCCTTTCTTGTTTCATTTGGAAGTGGATGAGCTTATCAAAGTAAAGGAAAACTCTTGCTGGACCCTGGGAGGAACTTGCACAACACCAAGGCTCAGGTTGTAATGGTTTCTTTTGTTTCCTATTAATACAAATAAGTCCATTCTTCTCAACAATTTGTTATTAATGAGTTGTTTCATATACTCCTTGGTCTGTATGTTAAATATGTTTTATTTTATGAGATATTCAGGTGCTATGTAATCGTTTGATTGTTAGTGAATGCAGGTTTCGAAGTGAAGGAGGAGCTCATCCGGATCGATGAGGCTGGACTACTACAATAGCGTTGGACTACAAGTAGGATCTAAACACTTGATTTCTTATATGGTAAATGCATATTTAGAGAAGGATTGTTCTTAATTGTCTTGTTTGTCACTAGAAAGCCTTAAGCTTCTAGGGAGGTTGGTTTTGTCCGCAAAAATAACTCTTTCCGCATGACAAATTGGCGACTCCGCTGGGGACTCCATTGATGTGAATGATTTTTCCTTTGTGTGAAACTTTGATCTGAGAAAAGTCATTTCTTTTCTGGTTTTTGGCTGTTTGACTGTGTATTTGGGTGGGCTAGCTTAGGGTTAAGTTAGATTTTAGTTTTTCTTGGTTTTTCCAGTAGTACGCACCCTCTGCGTTGAGCACAGTGCGTACCTGTACGCGCTGAAGCTTTGTGCACAGAGCGGGCACACACCTGTCTGAATAGGTCGCCTACGTACCCTGTCAAAAATTGAGAAAATTTCAATTTTTCCATTTTTCCTCTTAGATTTTGTCTTTCATTAGTTTTTACTGCCCAGATCCACTGGTTACCTGTCAGAGATCTTCACCTGAACTTGTTTCATTAGCATCAAGAGTTTTAGTGGAATTCATAGAAGTTCTAGCCCTAGGGTTTGATTTTTGCATTGGTCCTGTAGTGACTTTGACTTTAGAAGTTGTGAAACCTTGGATCTCTCTGGTTTTGTCAGTCTTCTTAGGAGTCGGACCTGTCATAAAGTCTACCTGTGTGAGCAACCTACCTTTGTGTTGTCTCTTTGCGGAATTTCGAAGAAGCTTGTTGATTGAAGTTGTGAATTTCATTCTTAAGAAAAGAACAAAAGAGTTTGATTTTTGTTTTTGACTGGTTTATGATTCTGCATGAACTGGTCCTTGGTTTGATTGTTACCGAGTAAAACAACCTGGAATCATCTTAGTAGGCTTTTGCCTCATTAGATTTGCTTTTAGGTAAATTTCCTTTTGATTTGCTTTTGAGTGAGTTTTTCATAGATTTTATAAATTTTGAAATTGCTTTTGTTAAATTAGTTTTATATGCTTTGTTAAATAGGAAAAATACAAAAACATCTCCTTTGCAAAGTTTGTTTTAAGTAGCATTTGAAGTTTTTGGAAAAGAAAGAGATTTTTCATGCACGTAATGAGTGGTCATGTTTTGTGTGCTTTGAAAAGATAAAGAGATTGTTTCTTTGATTGTCTTTTAAGAAAGTTGCTTTTATCAAAAGTTTGCATTCTCTCAACTCTCTTAATTAAATCATTCATTGAAAAGAAAAAGTAGTGTAAATCATCCTAGGTGCATCTTTTTAGTGGATTTGAGTCGAGTCTACACACCATCAGTTTCATCTCCACTACCTTTTGTCTTAAAGAAAAGCCATAAAATCAACGCTTAAAGTAAAATCAACTTAGAAATTTTTCTTTTACTAGGGCTCTGAAGCACCAATATAGATCAGGCTAGTGTCTTGGAGTAGGTGAGTAATTAACTCTCCAAGACTATAAAACCAAACAAGTAGCTTATCTTGTGATAGGATAAATCCAACTGTTGCATTTATACTGTGGGAAAGCTCCTCTTAAAGGAGAAGCACGAGCTCATGTCCGAATCAGTGAGGGGATCAATCCTCCCTCGTTGGGAATGACGCCAGACACGCACATATTACAAAAGGTAAACCTCGGATTATTGTCGAGGAGCTAGGGGTCACTTATTGGTAAACCTTGGATTGTTGTCAAGGATCCGGTAAGGGGATTGAGCTTGATACTCTGCCCTTGCAAGCTTCGGAGTGTAGAATGTTCCCCCAGATATATTTGTTGCTGTTGGTAACCTTAGTGGCCATAATCCTAGGATTCTACCCAAGGTGACGGTGGTGGGAAGATCCCACTGTACCTGGAGCAGACGTCGGCTAGACTCACTTGATTTTCTGGGGGGTTCACTTCACTCGAGACGGTTAAAGTGGAGGAACTTGGTCCAGTCTATTCATTAAGCAGGTTGCCGGGGTAACTGTTCCACCCGCTCTTTCTGTACGGAATCCTACGAGGTTGGATTTCATCACCAACTAGTGTTTTTGGTCCGGAAGCTACTGTTTGTGTTTGGTTTGACGCCCTAGATTCTTTAGGCGTGTGTTTCAAAATTGATTAGTTCTTTAGCGACTTTAGGTGGTTTTCTTGAGATTTTCTTTTGTTTTTGTGTGTAGTAGTTAAAATTTTTTAGCTGTGGCTGAATCACCGAGACGCTCCCGTCAACTTCGAGGCGAGTCTCTTGAAGTTGTTAGTCTGGCCGATTTGTTGAGGCGAGCCCGTAGAGCACGGGGTGAACCTCCTCAAGACGTTCCAGCTCATTACGAAGGATTGAAACTCCTTGTAACTCCTAGAGACAGTAGAGAAGGTCCATCTGAAGAAGGAGAGCCTTCATTGGTAGTCCATCCAGATTACCAAAATCTAGCGATAGGTTACGATCCTGAAGCTGTTGGGGTTACCGAACTTACTGGTAGTGTTGCATCTGCCAGTGATATAGGTGAAGAACCTCAAATTTCTGAACCTGTTACTCTGACTTCTAGCGTTCCTGGTTCACCGAAAGTAGAACGAGTCATCACCGAAAATCTCCCTTCTGGTTTACTTTCTATTGAAGAACTTTCACCAGAATAAGATCTAGGCGTCTCTTCCGTTGAAGAAGATATAATTACTCTCGATCTAAGAGAGCATGAATCTATTTTCTATAGTCCTCCGAGAAGTACTACTTGGTATCTTTCGTTAACTAATTATTTGGACAACTCAGTCAGTTTTTCTCCACTTCGTCTTCCTTTTCCACCCGGAGGTTTTACTCCTCCTGTTTATATGTCGAGTCCGTCATCTCCGGAAGCCTATTTATACGGCGGTCCGTCTGTTCCTGCTGGGTATCAGTCCATTTCTGGTACTTTTTCAGGAGCATCTCCTCATACTTTCGATCAGAAGTTATTAGCTGGAAGTAGTGGTAATAGTCAGTTGAGTGCAGAAGCAATTCTGATGATGTCGGGTCAACCTCAAGGCAGTCAGTTACTGCCTGGGGGGCAGCCTCAAGGTACTTCATATCCACCTGGGGGGCAACCTCAGGGTACTCCATATCAGCCTGGGGGGCAACCTCAAGGTACTCAATTTGCACCTGGGGGGCAACCTCAAGGACCATATGTCCCTACGGGACAATATATTCCTCAAGGTCAACCCCAGGCCCAATATGTGCCCCAGGGTCAACCCCAGTATTCTTACGTACCCCAAGGTCAACCTTCATATCAATATGCACCCCAGAATCAATATTCTTACGTACCTCAAGGTCAGCAACCCTAGTATCAGTATGTGCCACAGGGTTATCAACCCCAAGGCCAGTATCAACCGCAAGGTTATCAACCGCCTTCAGGTCAACCGTATTATCAATCTTACCCTCAACCCGGTTATGGTCCTCCATATCCTCAAGGTCAATACCCCGGAACAAATTTGGTGTGGGATCTTTCTCAAAATCAATAGGTTTTGCAACCAAATGTGCAGTCATCATCCCAACCTAGACAGGCCGCTGGTCCATCTCAGCAACCCGTCCAGTCTACGACTCAAACTTCTGCACCTTCTGTAGTTTCTCAGGCTGGGCCTAGTACACCTCGTACTCCACCTCAAACATCTGCTGCGACTACTGCAACATCTTCTCCATCTACCCCACCTTCTTCTGGAGTATCAGCAGCTCTAGTTTCTACTGTTCCTGCATCTGCTCCTCAGATCTCTTTACCTCAGTTTGGATCTACGGTGCAGACTTTGGTCCAGATGCCTGTAGGAAGTACGATTGTTACTTCTCAACCTCAACAACCCCAATAGGGTTAGTTAATCCTAGTTTTCCAGGAGGATACAATATCCCAAACGCAATTCCTATTCCAAGTTATCCTGGATATCCTCCTCCTAGGGTTGGTTTAGTGACCCAGAGTTTTAGGGATCCGAACCAGCAATTGTCGTTTATCGCAACTTTGGATTTACCAGACTTGTCGTGCCTAACGAATGATCCAATAAATTATCTTCCGTTTTGGTCGCCAATGCCAAATAAGTTGCCCAGTGACATACCCAAGTTCGAAGGTAAGTCTGGAGAGGACCCGTCGAATCATGTGATGACTTACCACCTCTGGTGTGCCTCAAATTCTATCTCGGATGATTCGATCCGCTTACGTCTTTTCCAGCGTGCACTCATTAGTCTCGCGGCCAAGTGGTACATTGAGTTACCACGGGCCTCTTTTTACAATTTTAGCCAGTTAGCTACCTCGTTCTTAACTCACTTTCAGTTGCCGGTCAGATACAATAACGACATGCAGTTACTAACTTCACTAAAACAATCGACGTCCACGTATATTTCTGATCATATTCATGAATGGAGACGTCGAAGAAGGTTAGTGAAAGTTTTTATCCTGGACCAAATCTTAGCTGAATGGTTTGTTAAATCATTGTTACCGAAGATTACTGAAGACGTAGCTAAGGCCGGAGTAGTTACTGAGGAGCAAGTCATTTCTCAAGCGCAGTACCTTGACTTAGTTTACACTCAGTCGAGTACGTTACACGAGAAGATCCCAGATCTTCCAAAATCAAATCAAATCGTTGTTGCTCCTTCGGGATCTCATGCCACTGATGGTATGATTGGTACGGTGAACACAAAGAGCAAGAAGAATTATTCTAAGAATTCTTCTCCTATTATCACCCTGCCTGATTCCCTGACAGGAGAGTCTTCTACTGAAATTTCCGCCGATATTCATGCCGTAGAGACATCTACAGCCAAATCAAAAAACGGTGGAAAGAAGAAGGGTAAGAAGAAGAATAAAGCAGAAAAGTCGGAAACCAATGACGAAAAATGCAAACCTCGATATCCTTGTCTTATTTGTGAAGAGGATTATTATACCAGAGATTGCCCTCATCGAGCCGAGGTTGTGAAAATAGTCAAAGGTTCCCCAACTCCTGCTGTTTTGAAAGATCCATTTCCAAAGCAGGAGACTAAGATGATAGGTTCTTCCTTGAGTGCCAGTGAAGAACCCATTTTGATGATGTCTCATGTGAGGATTGCGATTCGATCGCAAGATTATGGTAGTAAAAATCCTGTTGATGGCAAGGAAGCAAAATCTTCTCACTCTAACCCATTAACCTCAGCTCCTGGTTCCGATCCACTACAGATCGAGAAACCTAACCCTGACTTAGTAATCAAACCGCCCGCCAAGGGTATACTTCAAAAGTCTGCTTTCAATCCACATGCGAGACCGGCTCAGAATTATAACATCGTTGAGGATTTAGTTGTTTCACCCTTAGCGATGTCGGCTCTGGAAGTGCTGCAATCATGCCCAGCACAAAGGAAATTACTTTTGTCGGCTATCGGAGCTGTTGATATTCAGGATCCAAACCTGATAATCTTTGATCTAGAAAATATTACACCGCGCTTACCTCATCAAATGGCTTTCCAGATTCCAGTGATAGTCAAAAACAGGCTTGTTCATAGGACTGTAATTGATGAGGGAGCTTCTACGTGTATTATGTCGATTCAGTGTTGGAGATCGCTTGGTTCTCCTTCACTGAACCAATCCCCCACCATCCTTAAGGCCTTTGATGGCCGTGGGTTCCGTCCGTTTGGCATTCTACAGGATTTGCCTATAGAGGTGGAAGGAAAAACCGTTAATCTAGATGTGGAGGTGGTTGATGCCCCTCTCGACTACAACCTTCTTTTGGGTCGAAGTTGGTCATATGCTATGACAGTGGTCGTGTCATCGGTCTTCAGAGTAATAAAGTTTCCATATAATGGCAAGATCGTGACAATAGACCAGCTAGCTTACTTTGCATCTGATCTAGCCTCTTCAGAGAGTATCCAGCATGTCGGTAAAACGACCATCCCTTACAGGGACGTTGGCGTAGGTTTAGTTAAAGATTCTGGTTTGCTGGGAACTTTTCCTTTTCCTCCAATCAACGCATCACCATCATTCACATCTATTCATATGATTACATCAGACACCATTATTTACGACGATCTATATGAACATGCTTATGAAGTCGTAGTGTCTTTTACCAACCCGCTTTCAACCAACATTGACCAAATGAATGTGGTCCATGAGGACTCATTTTTCGCATCAACCTTAGAGTTAATAACGTTTCCTGAAGTTGTCTCATCTGAAGAAAACCTTCGTGAAATCCTATGTGTAGACGATTTACCATGGGAAGATCTTCATCACAGATCTTCGTTCTTACCTGAGGATGATTGTTTCGAAAATGATTTGTCATCCATATTTACCACTGAACATGTCAAAGACGCTCAGAGTCCAACGAAACATCCTGATTCAGAACTGAATTTAGGGAATATTTCTCGCACTATTCCCATTGACATTTCAGTGAAGCCCGGAATTGTTGAGAACATTCATATAGGTGCCTCATGTTCAGATGATGACATTCAAACTTACAAGGCCCTATTCCAAGAATTCCGTGACGTGTTTGCCTGGTCATATGAAGAAATGCCAGGAATTGATCCCACCATTGTTGTCCATGAAATCAAGACCTACCCGGACGCTAAAC